>PVJS01007916.1:0-54591 GCA_004027185.1 Glis glis
CCTATTTTTTATGCTTTATTTTGAAACCGGGTCTCACGAGGTTGCGGAGGGCCTCACTAAGGAGAGAGAGAGAGAGAGAGAGAGAGAGCGAGAGCAGAGGCTGGCCGCGAACCCGGATCCTCTGGTCTCCGCCTCCCAAAGTACTGGGATTACAAGCGTGCGCCACCACGCCCGGCTGAGATGAAGGTTTGTGGCAACAGATCCACAAGCTCCTAGCCTCTGTGTGGCCATAAAAATTTGGCTCCATACTGCTTTTTCAAATAGAGCAAAGTGACATGAGAAGAAATAAGAAATGTGTGCTCTCGGTTGCTCTTGCTTTAATAGGATTCTCTGGTGTGCAAGTCACTGCAGTGGAATGATGCAATGGGGCATGAGGACAATGAATCAGGCAATAAATTGAGTGTAACACTAATTATATTCACTATAAACCGACATATATACATTTGATGGCCATGATGGCATGCCAGTGTTGGAAGGCCAAGGTGAAATATACATTGCAACTTCTCTCTGTACAAAAACTCGGCAGTCTGCTGCAGTCTATGTCTGGCATCAAATTCTATATATCTACCTGTGTTTTCAGCATGGAAACCCAATTCCTAAAGGAAAGGTCATTATCATTATTAAGTTTTATAAGAAAATCAGTACGTACCAGTATCTATTTAATAACTGAGACATCATGAATGTCAGACTTAACACACTTTGCAGAGTGCTAATAACTCTTAAAGTATATCTTGTCTCAAGTTGAAGTCAGTATTGGAAATTTTATATTACCTTCTCTGCCTGAAAGCATTAAAAAGTATTTCTGTAAAAGTATTTCTGTAATAGGTAGGCTAAAAAATAGTGATTTTTTTCACTACTTTGCCTAATTTTGGGTTCAGTTTCAAAGCTGATAATAGTTAAAAGTTGTACAACATTAGCGGTGGCTCACATTGAACAAGAGGATCAACCTGTGTTTCCTTCGGGATAAATAAAGCATTTCTGTGTGCTCCTGTTTGCAAGTTTATAAGGTGTATGTACTTTATATACATTATTAACTACATTGAAAATGCTTTTATTCTATATTTCTTTCAGTTCTGGAATTGGATTGACATAAAATATGCATTTATTCAGAAACTAAACAAAAAAAACTTTAGTAATCCCTGCATTACAATGACCCTAATTCAAGTCCAGTGATAGATTGGAAGGGGTTGTTTCTTTTTCTATTATATATTTAAATTAAAAATAGGAAGATGTAGTTTCTACTAATGAGTTTTGTAGGGCTGTTTTAATATGATGTCCCTTAGGAGATTTCCTCACTCGGTGTGAAGGCTCCTAAGAGGTGCTTGTGCACCTGATTAATTCATAAATGGCACTGAGGGCTGCACATTTGCCCAATCCTAGTTAAATCATAGTAGGCGGCTATTCCTCTGTAGGATGCATTGCAAATTGTGATGCTCTTATTATACACCTAATTACAGAATTCTACACCAGTCTGATTCTTTCCATAAATTCTTGTAAATGTGATGTCCATGTTAGAAGGAAAAGATGGAGGTTCATTAAAATGACTTCAATCCATAGGATTATAATGCAACAATGACTTGTGACTCAAGGGAAAATTCCTCTGAAAGTCTAAGAAAAATTTATATGTAAAATATGGAGAAATTTAAATGTAGTGATTTTCAAAATTATTTTGTTTTATAAATAATAATTAAGTAGTTACTATGGAGATATAAGAGAAAAAAAATGAAAAACATCCAAATCGATAGCTGTAGTAGTATTGGGGTGAAGAACCCATGAAAAATACGTGTATTTTGGAGTATGATACTTAACCCTTATGTATCTCTATTCCTCATGGGGTAGATGAATACAACCTACCTTATTGAGTGTCAGAATTAATTTATTTAATATATGTAAAATGCTGAGAATAGTGCCTTATACACAATAAGTTCTTTATAAGCTCTTATATAAAGCTTTTTCCCAAGCTTTACCCAATTTAACTCTTACCTAAATAAGATGTGCAGGTTTTCACTGTTTTCCTTTAGTCCATACTAGCACTGCCATTATTGCTTCTCCTACTGGCCTTTAATGTTGTTTTCATGATGTTACTCTAGTTGAGAAATGGAGAGTTTTCCCTCTAAAGTTAGAAAGACAATAAGGATCAGTTATCAGCACACATGTGGACAAGTCATGTACTTTCATCTAGATTTATAGCTAAAAAAAACCCCAATATATAAATAACATATAATCTAAACTGTTTGACTTCAAATATCCCTTTTATAATTTCTCCATATTATATAAGGCTATAATGTTTATTAAAATATAACATTTGTTCTCATATCTAAGATAAATGTTCAAGTATCTTCGGAATCCCATCATCATCTGTGGAGAGACCCAGGTTCTAGTCTCCTAAGCTGGGAACATTATATTAAGTTGAATCTGCCATTCAACTCACTCAACCAACAAATCCCATTTACAATTATTATTTATCTGTTCCTGTGACTCAGACTTCAGGTTCAGAAACTATCTGAGCATGTATCTAAACCCGATGGCTACTTCTTCAATATGGTCTTTTTCTTTTATCCAAGGAGCTCAGAAATCTCAAGTATATTATATTTAAAAACTAAAAGGAATATGTATATTATTAATATCACAAATTAAACACAGTGAAAATGAGTTCAATATCTAATCGACTTACCACTAGTTTGACAACTAGTATTGGTAGAACATAGGACTTGTGATTCATAGACATTTTTCCTTCCATTTTGCATTTATCCTAAGGCACAAAGTGTCAGAGGAAAAGAGACCATGTAAAGGCAAAAATACAAATGTAAAAGCACTTTTACTTTTAATTAGCCAATTACATAGTCACCCAGAATTTGGAACTTTTTATGATCTTTTCAGTAGACTCATTTAAATTGTTTCAAATGAGCTAAACAAAGCAAAGCAAAACAAGTCAAACCCGGCTTAGACATAGATTGCAGATTTATGCTGTCTAATGGCTACAACAGCAAATTAAAACAAAATTTCTACATAATGACGTCCTAAGTTTTATTATGTGGAGCTTTTCACTTATAGAATTATCCAGTTTATAAAGGACAATTATCATCATTTTAAAATGTTTTGGATATGTGCCACTTGACCATCTTTATTTTTTCTTTCACATTTGAGACCAAGGCTTAGAGAAACTTGATCACTCAGTAAAGCTGTTCTGACCCCAGTCAAAATAAGGTAAAGAATTAAGTGGTTACATGTGTTGGCAGAATAAAATTGCCATTAAGGTTGAATCCACAGAATGATGCTCTGCTCTCTTACTGGACAAAGAAGTACATTGTATTTAGGATTCATAGCATACTTGAGATCTTGGTCCTTTAACATGGGTGGCTCATTGTGTGTGTGGTGGCAGGGATGGTCATGGTGATGGAGTGGGGAAGAATTCCGCTGCATCTTGTAAGAGGGAAAAGAAAGGTGCGTCTGTGGTTCTGTAAATGGAGTTATGAAAATATTAATTTATCAAGTGAGTCTGAACAAATACAATTATAAAATAAAAATTACTTCCAAAAAAGTTTAAGATGGTAGTCAAACACTGCGCAGTAAGGTTACCATAATCCTTACAAATATCACTTCTGGATTTTACCCCTGACAGTCACATTGCATTCATAATGACCTTAGTGTATAATAACTTAAGATATTAATTCCATTCACCTATGAGTAGCCCACCTCTCCTTGAGATGACATGGGATTTTTTCCCTTTTTTAGTGGGTAGAAAAAGTGATTCTGTATGACATACATAGTAATATTTAGACCAGCATGCTGTTTTTTTTTCTTTTTTTAAAGCTGGTCAAACTATGTGAAACTTATTTTTATTTTCGAATGAAAATCATTCTGAAAGAAGAAATAAAAATACTCTTAAAAATGTCTTGGGGACTTTATTAAGCTTCTATTGGATTCAGAGATTTTCCCCCCAAATTAAGACAGAGTTTCTATTAGTATTTGAACATGAATTAAACATAGTATATTATTAAAATTAATTTTACTTTTTTCTTTTTACTTTCTAAATTTTTTACAATTGGCCATAGATAGCCATAGGTAGTCCCTTGGATTGAGCATAATGTAGGTGACATTATATTAATGTCTAGGCCTCTCATGAGACGTGGCAGGAACCTAGAAATTGCTGAACAGAAGGTAATGTCCATGAATTGCATTTCTCTGATTGTTAACGATGTCGAACATTTTTTTCATATAATTGTTGGTGATTTGTATTCTTTTGAGAAGTGTCTGTTTAGTTCGATTGCCCATTTTTGGTTGACTTATTTGCTTTTTTTGTAGTGTTAAATTTTTGAATTATTGATATTAGTCCTCTATCAGAGGAGTAGCTGGTAAATTTTTTCTCCCATTCTGTAGGCTCTTCAGACTTGATTGTTTCCTTTGCTGCACAGAAGCTTTTTAATTTTTTTTGCCATCCCATTTATCGATTCTGGATTTTATTTCATGCGCTTTGGGGTTCTTTCTGAGGAAGTCTCTACCAATGCCTACATGTTAAAGAGTTGGTCCTATGTTTTCTTCCAGTAATTGCAAACCTTCTGGTCTAATTACTAGGTCTTTAATTCATCTCAAGTTGACTTCTGTGCAGGGTAAGAGATAGGGGGTCTAGTTCCATTCTTTTCTATATGGATATCCAGTTTTCCCAGTACCATTTGTTCAGAAGGCTGTCTTTCCCTCAGTGTATCTTTTTGGCACCTTTGTAAAAAATCAACTGACTGTAAGTGTGAGGATTGGCCTCTGTTTATTCTATGCTATTTCATTGGTCTTTGTGTCTGTTCTTATACTGATGCCATGCTGTTTTTGTTACTATAGCTCTGTTGTATTAGGCACTTGGGTTTAGGATTTTTTTTTTTATATTGGAGATTGAACCCAGGCACATTCTACTTCCCAGCTATACCGCCCCCCCCAGCCCTTATAATTTTTGTTTTTGAAAGAAGATCTCACTAGGTGGCTGAGAATCTCACTACTTTGCTGAGGCTGCCCTCTAACCTGTGATCCTCCTGTCGCAGTTTCCCAAGTATTGGGATTACAAACATATTGGGATTACAAACATGTGCCACCACCACACCCCACTGAGTTTAGGATTTTTAATAAAGAGAATTCATGACCCTAGTGGCTACAGGGCATGGATGCCATAGGTTTGGGTGCCAATAGTAAATGCCTGGATGAGAACTGTGTGTGCAAGTCAGAGGAAGTCTGTTGTGATGATGGAGAAAATAGCTCCTCCCAACCTTCCTGAATCTGGATCACTCCTGGAGGGATAAGATAAAACAAGGGGAGAGACAATAATTCAAAAGGGCAAATTTAAACTAAAAGTGGATTGGGTACCTTAAAATGATAGCTTATGTAATAAAGGAGGACCATGAGTTCAGTTAAGATATAAAGAAAAAAGTATATATAATATATAAACTTGCACCTCTGAGGTTTTGACTATGGGTCATAGCTTGTACATGACATAAAACTTTAAAGAAATTATTAAAATGCTTTAACTTTCAAAAGTCTTGCGTTAAGTTTTGAATTCAGTTTAAAAGAATATCATTCTATCTGAAACTATTTTTTGTACAATAAAATTAAAACAAATGTAGTATTTTTGTTTAACTTGAGGCTTTTAATCCAAAAATATTTATTGTGAATAAATAAAAAAGACAAAGATTCAATGAAAACCTTATGATCTGAAATCACAAAAATTATTTTCAGGAAGGACTATGAACCTTGAACTTAGCCGAGCGTCTGGCAACAGTAAGCTGGAAATAAATGTTATGATTGCCCTTATTATTGCTATTACTTCCCGCCTCTAACCAGCTTAGGAAAGGAGCAGGGTATTTAGGGGGGCCTCCTTGATCTCACACATGTTCCCCTTGGTGATAATGTTGTAAAAGGGGTTGGAAGCAAGCTTTGAGAGAAGTTTGAACTTTCCAAATGGTCTTGTATACTGGAGTTTCTGATTCTCTTGTTTGTTGATGTAAAAGCTATAGAACAGCCCTCAGGCTGTGGTGCTGAGAGAGGGAAGGCACAGCATATAAAAGCACATTTGAATCAGTCTTATTAATCCTAAGGTGCCTTCTATTATCTGAAGATAAAACCAACCCTTTACTTCTATTTACAATCGTGGTTAAAAACTGTTAGTGTAAAGGTAAATTTCATGGACAGGAGGATTACAGAAATATCTCCAATCCTTCTTAAAACAACTAAGTTTCTATCTATTCTAATTGATATTTATATAAGTGTGCCTGTGCCGATTTAACATCCTAAATATGATCTAATAGCTCTACTGAATTTTAGATGGAATGCTACTATAAAAATCTACTATATTAAAATATTTGCATATGGCATTCTTCTATACTGAAAATTTATGAATTTTAATAAAGTTGCTTAGATTTTATAGCCCACAGTTATAATTGTTCATAATCCTGGAATATTATTTAAAGGGAATTGAAATTATATGAAAACACTTAAGAACAGAATTATATCTTCAGTCTTCCAATTACTTTTAACGTATTGATTGTTAAGTTCACCATAATAAATGAGACTTAGCTGTGTGAATTTGTTTGTAAATTAGCTTGTGTACACATGTATCCTGATAGCTCATGATTTGCTTAAAAAAAAAAACTATAGAGTGATATGCACTTTGATCTAGCACTGTAACTATTAAATAGTTGTTTTAAGCCAAAACAGCAGTAACAACAAAAAGAACACTACATAATTGCAATGACTGGCTAATGAATGATGATAATGTCTAGGTTCCAAATCAATGAAGTATATCTAGTCGCATGTAACAAAAAGTAATGACTTTATACATTAAAAAGATATAAAATGGAAAATAAAGCTTTTGATATTTACTTTAGAGCCTTTTAAAAATTGGATAATTCAAGCAATCTTCCTTCACTATTATTCTCCTCTTATGGAAAATACATTACTAACAACTGTTCTTTGTATTTTTTTTAATTGAACACAACTTTATTGCTAGGCATAAGTCACCAATAGGCATTAGCTTTCCTGAAGAGCTTCACAACTAGTAAGAAATGGCATTTGTCTACTTGTTGAAACCTGCCCCAAATTATTCCAAAAATAATTTGAGGCAGTTTCAAAAATACATTATAATAGTGCAACATGACTAAGAAATAGGTGAAAATGATGAGGAGGGAGGGGATAAACAAGGATAAAGCAATAAATTATAATTAGAAATGATAGTAGTATATTAATGCATTTGATAAAATCCTACATTTTCTTGGGTATGATAGTGGAAGGTGATAAATTAAAATATAATGAGGGATTATAACAAAAATTTAAAAAGCACAAGGTAAAGCAATGCTTTTAGTTGATCGGATTCCTTGAAGAAGTGGTATCTAGCCTCAGTCATGAAGCAACAAGAGGAAGGATAGAAACGCCAGAGTAGAGGGGTGGAATAATACACACCGAGCTGTGTCAGCGTGAAGCAGCATGGTGAAGAACAGAGTTATGTACTTGAGAAATCAAATACTGGATCACAGAGCAGTAGAGGAACAGGGAGGGTGAGAGGAGAGCGTGGGAGCTGGCCAGACTTAGAGTGCAAAAGATTTTTGTATCAGGAAAGTATGGCTAAAGAAGCATCTCAAGGTTCCAGGTTTAAGGTGATGGTTCAGTTGAATGATTGGGAGAAGATGTTGTGAATTAATTACTGTGATTTTCAAGTTTTTTTTTTTTTTTAGAAAAATTCAAACATGAGAAGTAGAATTATGAACCTCCTTTAGTTACCCTTCAGGTTTTTGAGGACAATGCTGTTTCCTCCATATTTTCACCAGTCACTCCTTGCCCTACCTTCACACTACCACTGGAATACTTTGAAGCAAATTCCACACATTATTTCATCAGGAAACAGTTAAGTGTGTATTTTAATAAGATAAGGATTTATTAAAAATATAATGGATAGCACACACAAAATTAATCACTTATGATCCTTCAATACCTAGTAAAATGTAAAAAATTTCCTGATTGTCTAAAGTTCTTAAGGACAACCAATCAAGGGTACTTTTATTTTTCCATGGTTATATCTGTGCATCTCAAGTGCATTTTTGGATGATATAATAAAAATATTAATTATTATTTTAAATAGCAGTTACTTACAATGAAAGTCTTGGACTATTTAAATTCTAGGATATGGGATTCGGTTATCAACAGGCTGGGGTGAATTATTGGAAAATGACTATCATCTGTATTTTTCTGAATGAAGAAAAGGTGGCAGAACACAGCACAAATTGGTTTTCAGACATGCATTAATGAGTTAATTTCATAAATGAGTTTACTACTGAATGGACAGCTGGGAACTGTTTGGATACCACCTAGGAAAATAGTTTGGGTAGTCATAGCAAATGGATGAAATAGTTACTAAAATCAGTGAATACAGGGAGAGTGAAGAAAAACATAAACCAGACAAAAATACACTTCCAGGCCCAAATTTTTAAGTATCCTGTATTTTGTCATGTGTTAAACCACAAATAGGCATACACAGAGCTGTGGTTCAACATGCTTTTGTTTCTAACATAAATAAAGTTTGGGGCAGTGTTCTGCAAATCAACCAGACTGGACTAGGAATTACACATGATGTATATATGTATAAAATAAGTGTCAGAGACTAATTGGGAAGTTATAGTTGGGCATGAATAAATTTATAAACCTTACACTACAGAGAGGTATGAAAAATGAAGCAATGAAGAACAGACTGATTCTTTACAGGTAACAATTCCATTTGATTAAATTGAATTTTGCATAGATAGTTCGGGAAATATATTTACTATTTTCAATATTTACATCGCAAGTCATAGACCATCTCATTTGTGCTTCAATAGGTCTGCAAGTGATTCTGTAACTTACAAGTGAAAGTGCTTATTAAGTAGTAACAGATGGTAAAATGGAAGCAACCTACCCATGGAATAAAATCAGAGTCCATGCACAGTGTATTTGCAAAGGGGGGAAAAAAACTTTTGACTAAAATTGTTGCACCTCTTTAACTCACCAAAGGTATCTTTTTGAATGAAAGGTTTTAAAAAAGATTTTTAAAGTGTTCATTTTATAGGAAGCCTTTCAGCTTACACTGGTTTGTTGGGCAAAGGAATTATTTACTAAATGAGAAAGACCAATCCTGCTTTTAAAATCATTCCTCAAAATATATGTATACAAATGTTCTTTATCAATGATAGAATCAAAAGAAATCTAAACTCACCATTAACTCTGAAAATGTGCAAGTGCCTTGGGACTACAGACCCCTTCCTTTTACTCTGCACTGGCGGGCAGTGCTAAACACAAAGTAAACAATCTTCTTCAGTTTCAGAAGCCTGCAGAGGTCAGTATAGCAACAGCAACAAGACCTGGGACAGATAAGTTGGTCCATACTGAAGGTGGGCGTTTAGAGCACATATTTACTCTTCATACGTACCAGCATCCTGGGCATGAAAATGAATCTGTAGTAATAGGACAGAACACCTTTTGAGTACTTTACAAAATTTACATTTAAAGAAAATTAACATTTGGAAAATCATTCTGCTTTAAAAGGGGGGACAGATGATATGAGACTATAATGCACCAATAAAAGTATAAGAAAAGGGGGGGACAGAATAAAAAATGGAATTTAAAGTCAAAGTAATGACTACCTTATATAAAATCAAGTTTGCTTTATGTACATTGAAGGATTTGAAAAATGTTCCCTACTTTTTTACTAAAGATTATATTCCTTACACTTGAGTCACCGGCTCCCGGCACCTGTCAATAAAGCTCACTATTAACCTGGGCATAGCTGTGAATTTTTGACATTGACATGTAAGTGAAGTTATTTTTTTATTATTGATAGTAATATTCCATACAATTCAAAGTAAAAATTGCTCCCAAATACAACAATAGTCATCAAGTACAATTTACAGTTTTCTATGCACACATTGATGATCAGTATTTTGAATTCGCACATGGAAATGTGCACAAATGTGTGTATGGATGTCCTTTTTCTTACGGAAACATTTCCACATTTCTGTTTTTAGTAAAAGCGAAGAATTGACAGGTTTTAGAAACTGCACTCTGGGATCCAGAAGCTGTATTCTCCAGGATGACCTCTCAGTGACCTTTGTCATGACATTGAAGGACTACCCTCTCTGGGGGTGAGAAGTAATTCAACTTCAATAGTTCCTCTGCTCCAGACATGTATAAAACAGACACTATAAACATATACCGAAGGTTTATTTTGGCTCCAGTTAAGCTGACACCATCAAACTCATTTAGTTTAGAACTTGCAGTCATGGTCTCTGTATCAGTTCTCTGCTACAAGCCAGAAGGTTAAAGGAAAGCTAGCTGAAACCAGCACCGAGCATTTGCTAGGGCAGCAGTTCAGTTTCACATTCTTTTAAAATACTTAATGCCATTAGCACCCCTGTTTTCCCAGTATGTCTCAATGCTGCTGCTGACAAAGTAGAAAAGTTTTTCAAATGTTTGGAAGATAGGTAAAATGCTAGACCGATTAAATAGGCAGATTTTTTAAATTTTTTTTTTTTTGTACTGGGGATTGAACTCAGGGGTATTCTACCTCCAAGCTATACCCCCAGCCCTATTTTTTGTTCTTTATTTTGAAACAGGGTCTCACTAAGTTGCAGAGGGAGGGCCTCACTAAGTAGCTGAGGCTGTCCGCAAACCAGGATCCTCCTGTCTCAGCCTCCCAAGTACTGGGATTACAAGCGTGCGCCACCACGCCTGGCTTAAACAGGCAGATTTTAATAAAAGAATATCTAATTAGTTACTTTTACATTTAAGTGTTAGTTTTCTCTAAATATGCATTGAAAAGAATGTGCAAAAAATAAGTCAAGATAGAACTCATAAAAAGTGATTTACTGAGAGGTGGTGTAGATGATAGGTAGGTGGGGCATGGCTGGAGGAAGTAGGTCACTAGGGGAGTGGCCTTGGGAACTATAACTGTCCCTGCCCCCCCATTTGCTGGCTGCCATGAGCTAAGCAGCCTTTATCCACTATGCCCTTCTGCCATGATGTTCTGCCTCACCTCAGACCCAGAACAATGGAGCCGCTGACCATGGACTGAGACCTCTGAAACCCTGAGCTGAAATGAATTATTCCTCCTGTAGTTTTTTTTTTTATCATCAGGTATTTTGGTCACAATGATGAAAAGCTGGCTGACACAGTAGCCCCTTCTTATTCATCGGGGACATGTTCCATGACCCCCAGTGAGTGCTTGAAACTGCAAATGCTACCAAAGTCTCTACACACCGTTTTTCCCCTATACATGCATACCCATGAAGTTTAATTCATAAATTAAGTACAGTGTGAGATGAACAACAATGATAATAAAATAAGACAATTATAACAAGTACCATAACAAATGTTATGTGAATTCGTGATGTGTATCTCTCAAAATATCTTACGGTACTATAGATCTTAGCAAGCTCAGCATATAATTTTGCAGCTTCTTTTTGGCATATCTGAATTGCCAGTATCACCACTCTTGTCCTTTGGGACTGTTATTAAGTAAAATAAGGGTTACTTGAACACAAGTACTGTGACAGTCCATCTGATAACTGAGATGGCTAAGGGACTAATGGGTAGATAGCAGTGCACAGCATGACATGATGGATAAAGGGATGGTTCGTGTCCCAGACAGGATAGAATGGAAGGTTTCACCTCCAACACACAAAATAGCACACAATTTAAAAGTTATAAATTGTTTTATTCTGAATTTTCCATTTAATATTTTGGACCATATCACTGACCACAGGTAATCAAAACCATGAAAAGAAAATAAATCACAGCTAAGGGTAGATACTGTGTAGTTAATCGTCGGCATCCCAAAGATGTCATATCCTAACCCCGAAGCTTGTCGATATGGCAAAACGACTTATTGACAAAAATGACTTTGGAGGTGTGATCCTGGATTATCCAAGTGGGCCTGCTGTCACCACAAGGTTCCTAATGAAAGGGAGGCTGTAGGGATCGAAACAGTAAGTAGATACTGAAGTGGAGGTGTTCCGGTCAGCATCCTTGCAGCCATAATCTAAAGATCTGACCACGTAACTTAGAGGAAAGAAGATTTATTTTCTTTATGGTTTCGGGTTCAGTCCATGTGAGGCCAAGAACTACGGATCTCAGAGCATGGCAACAGAAAGCAGAGTAAAGCAGAGCACATGGACTGTGCTCACATCATGGAGGCTGGAAGCAAGAGAGTGAGCAGGGGAGGAGGAACCATTCATCTCCTCTCCAAGGCCGCACCCCCAGGGACCACCTCTTCCAGCCACATCCTACCAGCCTCCAGGTACCACCCTGATAAATCTATTACAATGGATTTATCTACTTCTGAGACTACAACCTTCTTGACTCAATTACATCAGCTCCAAACATTAATAAGGGAGCTCTTTAGGGGACATTTTATATCTAACTATCACAGGAGGGCAAAGAGAAGTGGGATTATGCTTCAAAGTCAGTTATGCTGCTGACTTTGAAGATGGAGGAAGGGGTCACGCATCAAGGAAGAAGACAGCCTCCAGAAGTTGGAAAAGGCAAGAAAATGTCCCCAGAACCCCCAAAAGGAACACAGCCCTGTGGACACATTTTAGACTTCTGGTATAATTATATTGTACACACACACACACACACACACACACACGTTGTGTATTATATATAATAAAATATAGTAGATTATATGATTCATAATATATTATGTTATTATCTATATAGTAAAATTGTTTTGCTTTAAGCTATTAAACTTCTGGTAGTTTCTTCTAGGGGCAATAGGCCAGTACAATATGCAAACATATATGGTATAATGTCACGTCTAAATCTAGATAAAAACATTATAAAATCACTGTAGAAAAAAATCCAAGAATTATTTAAAAGAAACCACCATGATATGTATTAACACTTTATGACTCATAATAAACTCATAAGAAAAGTGATCTTATTTGTCCCTACTTCATAAATAAACAGAATTTAAGTATTAGGCTCAGAATTATATGGTTAATAAGTTTCATAGCTAGTATCTCAACACAGAGAATCTGGTACTTATGCTATAAAATTTTTATTTAAGGAATGCATATGGAAATAACCAAATAGGTTTTAGTAAATCAATCAATAATTTGAAATGTAAACACCTTTATTTTGCATTATTTCTGACAAGATTCAGAGAAAATGCAATATTGGTTTCTCAAAAAGACTGGCACAAACAAGAAAAAAAATATGATAAAGATTTACTCCAACAGTAACCAGCACTTTACTTGACTTTAAAACAGATTTTATTAAAATCAGGAAACAGAACAAAATATGAATGTGTATTATCACTATTATTCAAGACAATTCTGGAAGTTCTGGAGAATGCAACAAAGGGAGGAAAAATGAAATATTAGGGTTAAAAAGCCAGAAATGACATTATTATTGCTACTAGTCACATAATTCTTCAGAAAACACAACCTAACTGGTTATAACCATTAGTAATGTGGTCAGATACAAAAATCAGTATGCTTTCAATATTACAATCAATGTTTAGTCAATATAATAAAAATTATCTCATTTACAAAGCAAAGAAAATATGTAATATCCATAAGTGATTATAATATTAAAATATGCTACAGACTTATTTGAAAAACATCAATAAAGATTTGGAAAGAAAATTACTTCAATAATTGTTTTCCTGAATTAGAGGCATATTAAATCTAAGACACTAATTCTTCTCCCAAATAATATATAAGTCCAATGAAAGTTTTAAATAATAGACAACTTTTATTAAATACTATTTTTTCTGGGGTAAACTTTGTATTAAATAATATTTATATATGTATGCAAACATTTTTAAGATTTAAAATATCTTATTGGTTAGGTATCAGATATATTTAAGAAAATTTTATTTTTAGTTTTAATATTTAAAAATTTTACCAATTGTGTACTAGTACTAATTTTAAAGATTACTAATTATAGCTAATTTTTCTTTTGTGGTACCGGGGATTGAACCCAGGGGCATTTTACCTCCAAGCTGCACCCCGGCCCTATTTTTTATTCTTTATTTTGAGACAGGGTCTCACTCAGTTGCAGAGGGCCTCACTAAGTAGCTGAGGCTGGCCGCGAACCCGGATCCTCCGGGCCCTGCCTCCCAAGTACTGGGATTACAAGCGTGCGCCACCACGCCCAGCTATAGCTAATTTTTAAACTATAAACTCACAAAAATTTTAAAAATACATTTTCATTTTCATTTATAATTTTTGAATTAAATATAGGATTATCATTAAAAATCTGGATAATAAATGTGGGATGACATACTGTTGTTTCATGTCAATGAAAATACCAATGAAAAGGAGAAAATGTAATATAAAAATCTTAACTAGTAATGAAAAATTTAATTTAATTTAAAAAATAATAGCCGGACGTGGTGGCACACACTTGTAACCCCAGTACTTGGGAGGCTGAGACAGGAGGATCGCAGGTTCGCATCCAGCCTCAGCTACTTAGTGAGGCCCTTCGCAACTTAGTGAGACCCTGTTTCAAAATAAAGAATTTAAAAAATAGATTTATTGACAAAATTTACATGTCATGAATAAGTTTTATTGTATACAATTCAGATTTTAGTATATTCTGATTTGTGCCACCATCACCACATTCTAATTTTAGAACATTTTCATCACCCCAAAGAGAAAAATTGTACTGATTAGCAGTCATTCCCCCATTCCCTTCTTTCCCTTGGAATCAGCTTTCTGTCCCTTCCAATTTGCCTATTTTGGATATTTCATACAATTGTAAACATCCATATGTAGTCTTTAAACTCCTTTCTTTCACTTAGCACAGTATTTTCAAAGTTTATCCATGTTAGAGCATGAATCTGTGCTTAATTGCTTTTTGTGACCAAAGAATATTTCATTTTATAAATTTCCACACTTTACCTGTTAATCAGTTGTTGGGCTTTTTGGGGGGGCTGTTTCTACTTTGGGGGCTAAAAATATTGCCATATTCACATTCTTGCACAAGTCTTTGCATGAAAGTTTGTTTTCACTTATCTTGAATATATACCCAAGAGTAGAACTGCTGGGTTATAGAGTCATTATATCTTTAATATGTTAGGAGTTGCCAAAACATTCTCCAAAGAGATTGCACCTTTGACAATCCCATCAGCAAAGTAAGAGAGACCACATTCTTCACAACCTTGCCAAAATTTATTACTATTTCTCTTTAATTTTAGTTATCCTAGTGGGTATAAAGTGGCATTTTATTGTGGTTTTGATTTTCATTTTTCTAATGACTACTAATGTTCTGTATCGCTTATGAAATAAGAATAGGAAAAAAATCTAAGTAGCACATTGGAAATTTTGGTTTTCATCTAAAACTTTTCAAATTTTCATCAATTTAAGCAGTTATAAATTGGGTAATTTTCAGCAAGTTTTAGTTATCACAGTTTAAATAGATCTTAAATAAATTTAAATTTATAATGGAATAGATTTTACTTTAGATTTAAAGTAAACGATGGTAAGCACATTGGAGATAGTGTGATAAGGAACTCTGAAAAATCTTCTCCCCCAAAATGAATCCCCCCAAATTGATGTTGAAATCTAATCTCCAATGTGTTTACATTTGGAGGTGGAGACTTGAATGTAATCAGGTCACAATGACGGGATTATCATGAATTGGACTAGTGTCCTGATAGGAAGAGGTCAGGGACCAGGGAGATAACTCACCTTCATTCTGCCATGTGAAGATGCAAGAAATTAGAAATCTGCAAACTGGAAGAGCGTTTTCACCCAGGCCCAACCATGCTGGCACCCTGATCTCATGTCTCCTTCCTCTAGAACTAACTGTGAGAAATAATTCTCTATTGTTTATAATTTCACTTGTTGATGATATTTTGTTGTAATAACCCAGGCTAAGATAACATCTTTTATATACTTATTAGTCATTTGTGTATCTTCTCTAGAGAAAGGTCTATTAAAAATCTTGTACCTTTTGAAAATTGGTTTGTCCATTATTGTTTTCTAAAATTTTTATATTTTTATTTTTGTTGAGAAATCTAAATTTTATGCATTTATGGGGATCAATGTGAAGTTATGATGTATGCATGCAATGATGAATGATTAAATAAAGCTAGCTAACATATTCATGACCTCATGCACATAACTATACTGAGAATGCTTGAAATGTACTCAGCAATTTTGAAATATTTAATACATTATTATTATTAACTATGGTCATCAGGTTGTGCAATACATTTCAAAATCTTATTTCTTCCAACTGAATGTTTGTACCCTTTGATCAACATCTCTTCATTTCCTCAACACCCTTAGCCTCTGATAACCGTGATTGTACTTTCTGTTTCTATGAATTCAACACTTTTAGATTCCACATATAAGTGAGATCATGCATTATTTGTCTTTCTGTGCCTGGCTTATTTTACTTAGAAAATTTTTCAGGTTCATCTGTTGTCATAAATGAGAGTATTTCCTTATTTTTTAAGGCTAAAACGTTTTCTGATGTGTCTCTGTATCACATTTTCTTTATCCATTCATCTGTTGATGGATACTTAGGTCGATTCCATATCATGGTAATTGTGAATAATGCAGCAATGAACATGGGCGTGCAGGTATCTTTCCACATACCGATTTCATTTGCTTTGGGCATACACCCAATAGTGGGATTGCCACCATATGATAGTTCTACAGTTTGCATTTTAGGGGACTATCATACTGTTTTGCTTAATCATTGAACTAGTTTGCATTCCTTCCACAATGTGCAAGTGCTCCTTTTTCTCTGCAACTTCAGCACTTGCTACTTTTCATTTTCTGATGACAGTCATTCTGATAGGTGTGAGGTGATAGCTTGTGATTTTAATTTGTATTTCCCTTAATGATTAGTGATGGTGAGCACTGATGACCATTTTTATGTCTTCTTTTGAGAAATATCTGTTCAGATCATTTGCCTATTTTTGAATCAGGCCGCTTTCTTACTATTGAGTTATTTGAGTTGCTTATGTATTTGAATACTAACCCCTTATCTGATGTATAGTTCGCAAATGTTTTCTTTCAGTCCAGATGCTGCTTCTTCACTCCCCTAATTGTTTCCTTTGTTGTGCAGAAGCTTATCATTTTAATGGAATCTCAGTTGTTTATTTTTGCTTTTGTTGTCTGTGATTTGGAGACAAATCCAAAAAACCGTTGCTCAGACAGATGTCATGGAGGTTTTCCTCCCTCTTTTCTTATGGTAGTTGTATAGTTTAGGCTTTGTGCTGATTTTTGAGTTGTATTCATATCTTTGTCTTTCTGTGCCTGGCTTATTTCACTTAGCATAATGTTCTCCAGGCTATCTTTATTGTTACAAATGATAAGATTTATTTCTTTTTAAGACTAAATAATATCTCATTGCATTTATATACTATAAATTCATTATCCATTTTGTGTTGATTTTTTCATATGGTGTGAGATAAGGATACCCAATTTTACCAATATCTATTGAAAAGACTTTTTCACATTACACGATGAGCAAAAATGTTAACTCTTGTTTATTTCAAAAATTATTTGGACATAAATGCATGAGTTAATTTATGTTTCATTTGTCCATGTGTCTGTTTTCACAGCAGTGCTATGCTGTTTTGATTACCGTAGCTTTGCAATACCATAAAACTCATAGTTCTTACCAATATTCAGTCATTTTTCCTGAACAAATTCGTCTTGGATTGTTATAAACCTTTAATCATTTTCCAAGATTCTGAAAAAGTTGATTTGGATTAGTTTTGTCAGTTTCCTCATTAGTTTTGTGGGGGAACAGATATTTCAGAGTTCCTTATTCCATTAGCCCAATGTGCTTCTCTTATTACTTTAAATCTAATTTTTTCTATCATATTTTTCTATCATAAATTTAAATTTAAGATCTATTTGAACTATGATATTTACAATATGCTGAAAATTACATGATGGGCAACTGTTTAAATTTATAAAAATTAAAAAATTTTAGATGAAAACCAATATTTCCAATGTGGTACATAGATTTTTACTATTTTTTATGCATAAATTATCAAAACATAATTGAAGAAGACCTTAATAGGAAATTAAATTGAAGGATCAATTTGGAAAGGAATGAGGGAACTTAGAGTCATTACCCAGACAGGGACAGCAAATCACAAGATTCTTTTAGCTTCTCTGTATAAGATCACAATATTGGGTGTAAATATGATATATGAGATAGGAAAGAAAAAATGTGAAGAAATCAGAGAACAGAGAGAGGAGGGAAGCATGATGTCTGGTGATTGGAGCCTGTAGAAAGGAAAACGTGAGAAATTCCTCATGGCAGATGATCAAATACCTCCTGTGAACAACAGTTTCTAAAAATGAATATTAAATTTGCTAGATGTGAACAGCCAAGCTCTCAACTAAATCATAACCAAAAACACTCCAAACATAAAAACAAAGCAAAACAAAACTGAAAATAGTAAAGCGAGAGCCAGAACATACAAACTCCCAGGATTCTGCAAGGGTTTTTACAACCCTACATCCCTAGTGTTGTACTGTCTTACAGTCTTACCATACAGGTGGATCACCAAATCAATGCACAGTTTACATCCTGTCACTTGGGAGGATGTGATTTTTCTACATTATGCTTTGGAACCCTATCACCAGAGCCTCTCTGGTTGGTTGAAAATTCCGAAGAAGGGCAACTTGAAACCTAAGATCAGTTATGATGAATTTGAGAAACTTCAGTTTCCATTTAACATTGATTCTCATGAGCTGGATGCTACTTTCCTGAAAAAAGGGTTGGCAGGAAGAAGTTGTAGCATGATGCTTGTGGTTGGAAACTTCTCAACAAAGCAACACACACCAGATGAAAGAAATGCTTGATGGTTTTTTTTTTTTTGTTGGAGCCGGATTCAGTTTCATCTCCATCTATGACTACATGATTCATATAATCAAAGACTTCATAATTTGTCTAATGTTCACAATTGAAACTAATTGCCTTGATTCTCCTTGTTGTATCCCAGAAAGTAGACTGAATCCAGGGAGCAGTGTTACTGTGCAAAATTACTGAATTGTTAGTTTCAGTGGGTCCAATGAAATGGTCCCAGAATACCTGCAGAGTCCTGGAAAATCAGAAAACGTTTTGGGAATAGTAACTGAGAACTCTTAGTGATTTCTCCCTCAAGTCATTAGCCATGGAAAGTCTGATTTTTTAGCTACTGTCACCAAGAATAATGGTTAATGTATTTATATCTATATTTGGTAAAAAATACTTTCCTACCTTTTGTCTACATATAAGGCAACTATGTTCTGCCTGCATGAACTTTTCTGTAGCTATAACACTTCAAACATTTTCCCCATCATGTAAATCAGGTAAGTTTGAATTCCCAGTGAGTGGTTTGCTACATGCATTTGCACTTTACTATATGTAAGAGTGAAATTAAATTGGCTAGTCACATTCCACTAGCTTTAAACTTGGAATTTTTGTTGGAAATTAAAGACTCTAAAATATCTTGCTTCAGAGCCTCTGATAAATAACTTCAGATGCAGTTGCTTTATGCATTGGCCCCTTCATGGAACTGAAGTATCTATTACCCTCCACACTCATCTGCACTAGGACACAAACTCACTTGCACACAAGTTTTTGAATAAGGTGACAAGTTACTTTCATTCAGTAAGTTTGTATATTGCTTTGAGTTAAACTCTCATTTGGTGTCTAGAAAGGCAATGACTGAACTTTTCAACTTTTCAGTGTTTATTTAGACATCACATTGACATAGCCAGAGTGGAAATCTCTCCAAAAACACCTCAAAGAAATTTTTCTTCAACTGCATACAATCATGAGAAAACAAAATCCCTCTGTTCTCAAATGACACTTTCAAGTTATAGGAGTAGAGTGTGGGGAAATCAGCTCCACCATGGATTATCAAAACAACAGAAATGTACACCAGGTATCAATTTATAATACTTGCAGAAACACATTGACTATGATTCAAACTGTCAGCTATGTTCTCTGACATTGAAAATAAAATACTAAACATGTACTAATGTAGAAAACTTTAGCAATTAAAAGCATGACCCTTCCTTTTATAGTATTATCTTAATATGAATTGAACTGGTTGACAAAGTTCAAATTGGACCATTTTGCATAGGTCCTGAGTCAGAGCTTTCAACGTTTTCACAAACCTTTCTTACTGCTGCACTTATTTTATGCTTTGCAGAGGGAATTTTTGCAGCTCTTTCTGGTTGAGTCTACTGAGTTCCCAAGCACTGGTGTTTTCTCATTTCTTCTATTTTCTTTGAAAAGAGTGATTGGTAGGACATGCTCTAGAATTTGGGTGGGATCAACATATCCCTTTTTGTGTTCGTGGTTTGTCCTAAAAATCTAATTTGTGTGGCTAGTTTAGTATCAAAATTAAAAACGTATTCAATAAAAGAAGTTGAGGAGGTTCAGGTGCAATGAATTTAAAAGAAAAAAGTTCTTTTTAGGAGTGAAAGCAAGATAGAACAATGTGCCAGGACAGGGTTGTGTACCCCAATGCATATCATCAAAGGGGCTCATCCCCTTGGATGTTGTCAATTTATGACAGTCTAAGCTATGCCAAAGTACTTTTAGCTGTACTATTCCTCCCAGGGTGGTGACCTGCGGTCCCTGAGGTACTAAGTTGTGCTACGGCTAAGAATCCATTCCTGTCTCCTGTATCCCCCATCTCCCCACCCATATATCAGGGATTGGTTTGAAAGAATGAAGCAGAGACCTTACAAATGCCTAAAGACCAGAAATTCTGTCAAGGGGAAAAAGAAATGGAGACAAGAAGAAAGAGAATAAATCCCCAAATCCCTGCACACGCAAAAGCTTTCTTATTTTTTTTTCGCCCACTTCTAAAGAAGATGAGTCAAATAAGAGCCCATTCAAAACCACATGAGTAAAAATGAAGTTGTGTGTTTTTCACATCCTTCAGAACAGGCAGAGGGATGAAAATGAGGGCGAGTTCCCTATAGTCAAACATGCCCAGAAGTAGCAAACTTTGACTTAGCCACGAGCCAAATAAGCTGCTCCTGAATAATCAGGTCTTGGTTTAAATCCATAGAGATGTCCCTTTTATGTGTGTGAGGTGGACTTTTGATTTCATCTCTGGGACAAAGTTTGAAGTTATTTTGTGACTCTGGCATAGAAAATGCAGGAAGCCCTCTTAATGGATGGCTCATGTAGGCTTATTACGAGTGTGTGTTTAACTCCCTCCTGTGCGTTACATTTTCAATCATTACCACTCAAGAGTCACAAGGTTTCATCTATTTAAGCTCAAGATACCAGTGTGGAAAAGCATTCTAAAACCAATTCACCCGGCAAATATCACTTCGATACTTGAGTCCTTAAATACAAATATTATACCAGAAATGAGAGCTTTCTGCTCCTTTTCTCTTCCTTCTATTGCACTAAAGGAACAGACACAGTAACAGAGCTACACTATATATCAAAAGAAAAGTTTTTGAATTTATAATAAAAGAAGAGAACCAAAATTTGGCTCATGTTCTTCCAAGGTGAAAAGATTCATAACCTGGACTCCTAGCCCAGCATATGATATAAAATGGATCAGAGATGACAAAATAGTGACTCTCAAAGATGACACAAAGATGCTGCGTCTGGTCCATCCCTTTCCTTTTCCCTGAACTTACTATATTGAAATGATAAACTTATGTGGATTGTTTTCTTAAGTCTTTTCTCATGATAGATAATTTGTCATAGACGATTCTATTCAAATACCCACAATTAGACTGGGGGTTTTTAGCTCAGTGGTAGAATGCTTGCATAGCAAATATGAGATCCTAGGTTCAATACACTGCACCACAAATAACTGTGTGAATTCTAAATAAGTTTTCCATTCTCCCATCAACATGAAGTACTTTTTTGCCAGAGTGACACATCATTATAGGTGTGTCTTAAAGGAAGCCATGGGACTTCAGAATTGCTCTTGAACCCTTGAGCACTGTAATAAGGTTTTAAAATGGTACTGCCAATATAGAAGCTTAATTCATAAATAGGAATTTCTAAAATGCCAAATCGTGTCACATACTTTCATGGTGCAAACCTGCATGACCCTACCAGGACTACATTCTTTTGTAGCACAAACAATTCCAATAAAGAAATATCTTAAGCTGCAGAAAAGAGTTCGCTATGAAAGGAGAATGGCTCTGGATGTTTTTTATTCTGTAGACTATTTTTTCCAATAATATTTGTTAACAGTTATTAAGAGAGTGAAAGATGGACACAATGGTGCACACCTGTAATCCCAGTACTTGGGAGGCTGAGACAGTAGGACCCCAGGATCCAGGCCAGCCTCAGCAACTTCGTAAGATGCTCAGCAACTTAGTGAGACCCTGTTTCAAAATAGAAAATAAAAAGGGCAAGAGTGTAGCTCAGAGGTAGAATGCCCTGGGTTTAATCCCCAGTGAAGAAGAAGAAGGAAAGAAGAAAGAAGAAAGAAGGAGGAAGAAGAAGACAAGAAGAAGAGTGAATATTATCTATGTTGGAACTAAATAAAATGTAGCAGAAATATTAATAAGGGATTATTATATTTTACAAAATATACAGATAACTGCTAAGGTCATTGCAGACCTAATAAATTCCAACCAAAACAAACATGGGATTGCCTTTTGCATGAAGTGTGATGCTCTAAGTAGCCTGACCTCCTCAAAGGAAATAATAATGCTTACCATGTTGCAGGGATACAGGAGAGTCTGACCACAGAGGCAGTCAGCATGATTATTGCTGAGATAAAATAACCCATGAACACTAACTTTGTTTTGTTGGTTGTAGGGATTTCATTTGTGATAAAAAAAATAGCCCCCAGCTTTCACAAGAGACTCTCTTAATTAATGAATCATTGCAAAATAGATTTTTAAAAGCTTCATAATGGTGGGATACATCCTTATAAGACCTTATCTTTTTCTCTTTCTTTGTTCCTTTGTGTCAGAAAGTAGGAATGTCCTGTTAGGTATTTCACTAATAGTTCTTGAAGTAACAACTCTGTCCTTATTCATTGTAGCCAGACATCTGCAATAGCACTGCTATTCTGAACGGTTGCCCAATCAAAAACTGCCTACACCTGCCTAGGAACCATGAATACATAAGATCATCCATGAATACATAAATTAAACAAAACAGTGGCCAACACAAAATCCATATAATAATGACCCAAGCTAAATTTCCATGGCAGAATCATTTTTTGGGGGGTAACTCTAAAAGTGCAATTATTCTTTTTGGTTAAAATTATGCAGCCCTGAAATAACTGCGAGTAAATGAATTAGGTGCCATTAAGAGATTCCTTGAAAGTTTTCATTAGCTGTAAAATAAAAATCGCTTTCAGCTTTAGAATGTTCTACTCGGTTGGAGACTCTCCTGTCTTTGTGATAGTCTGGTGACAATGTCTATTCGAAGTGTCAAAAACAACTCTGCTATCTGGAGCAAGTCGGAGTAGTATTCTCTCCTTTTAATATTCTAATCGTGAGGTGTGAAGTGAAATTGTTGCACAGTGTAATGGTGGTAAAGAAGTGAAGTGTCAATGAGACG
Organism: Glis glis; assembly: GCA_004027185.1. NCBI lineage: Eukaryota > Metazoa > Chordata > Mammalia > Rodentia > Gliridae > Glis > Glis glis. The sequence continues at coordinate 23,533 of PVJS01007916.1, forward strand.
GGGAAGGTGACAGACTCGGAATAGGTCCCCGAGGTGCTCTCCAAGTGCACTGGGTAAAGATTCCCCTGGGAAAATTTTCTCATTAGTTCTCAGACACAGTTCAGTAATTCAATAGCACCAGGTTACCATTAGTCACAAGACCAAAATATGTTCCTTTCCATGCTTTAGTTCCTTTATTTGTATATGTCATCTTCAGACTGAAAATTATGAGCCCTATTCTCCTGGCAAGCCAGTCAGGAAGTTGTTTACATATGGAAGCGTGAGACATGACAAGCAGGTTCTGTAGACATTTTCTTGATTGTTGCTGTATGAAGCAAATGCAAAGAGAAATGGACATTTTAAATAATTCTAATGGTACTTTCCTAAACAACTGTCAATTATGCCAAAATTATCAAACACACATGTGCATGTGCATATACATACTCACACACATACGCGCATTTTCCCAAGAAAACTAGGAAACATTTAGACACTGTTTTTAAAGATGGCATTTTCCAAAAGCTCTTACACCTTTATTTATGCTACTTAAAAAGTTCTGTCATTGTTTAAAAGGAGTTTATTTTGAAAACCAATCACCTTCCAGAAGCTATATTCTCTGCTCCAGAAATTATAAAGTTCTTTCTACATTCAGAAAATGTTGAATGATGTACTATATGTGTGAATATAAAATAGTTTTATACAAAAACACGGGGAAATCTTAAAGGCTCTGCAAGGTAGTTAATTTCCTATGTAATTACTCAGTGAAGATAAGTGCATAGATTATACTTCCACATGTTTTATTTTTCACTGTCATAAAATATATGCAGCTTTTTCTATGCTGTGAAAGTTAACTGCACTCCCACTCCACAAATTGGAGGCGTGATGGGTTAGGGGGTGTCTTCCTCATTAGTCACTAGGTCAGGAAGAAAGGAGTATCCGCCCCCCAATAGCCATTTAAGTCCTCCTGATTGCATTAGGGAAGCAGTAATGAAATCTGTAGAAATGGAAATCAGGTGCTACACTAACGGATTGCTGTCGATTTTTGTGTTTCCTAAGAAGACTCATAGTATTTCACTTTGCAGATTTTGCAATGCTGGTCAATCTGATGTCTAAGACTGAACTAATATGAAGATTGCAATAACAGTCCTCAACTTGCTTTGCAATGTATTCTTGTGGAAATAGAATTTGAATGTGTCCCTTGTAACACCATGGCAGAAAAAAAGAGAAAGTTAATCTTCAGTGACGCACACTGCATGTTTCTTAACAAAAGTACAAAGTGATCAGTAAGCTGCAAAGGAAACAATCTATTACAAGTCAGGATGAGACACAGGAAAGAATGAACTTTAACAAATGATTAGCAAAAAACTGATTTAGCAAAGAAACCCTTCCTCATAGAAACATACCCTGATCAAAACAGTAACGATCAGGATTCCACACAAACCACCGAACACTGCTCTTAATGTGCTGCCATAGAACTATTGCTGAACTAGGAACTGTAAATATTTATAAGTGACTCATAGTAAGGAAGTTGTCGGCTGCAGCTCCATGTCTTCACCGTCTGCCATCCCAACGATCAAGGGGGCCCATTCAGTCACTTCATGTCAGGTTATTTTTTTTTCTCCAGGATATTCAATCCCCAAAACACAACAAAATACAAATGAATGGAAAGTGCTAATGAAGCATGATTGCCAAAAGCTATCCAGTTTTTTAAACACCTTTGTTGACTAAATTTTAAGTTAGCAAAGTCATGAAATTCATTTCCCCAGGCAATAATCTTTATATTGTTGATAGGTGCCCACTGAAAGGAAATATTTACTACTTTCTTCTGACATGTCTGATTTCCTCTATGGCAGGAGTCTCATCAGCTTTTAAAGTCCCAAGAATATGTGGTTTATTCCATACGTACTTAGAAGATTTGTGCTCACAAAAGCTAGGAGAATGAGCAAAAACAACATTTCAATTAAAGAGAAAATGACATGAAATGATAAGATTTGGAAAATCTTCTCTATTATTAAAGTTTACAGGTGCATTTTAAATCTTTAGGATCAAGTTGGTTTCATTTTCAACAGTTAAGTAAAAATATTTATGTTTAGCAAATAATATAAAACAGTTCTCAAACCTTCCGTTATTATTTTCACTTTAAATTGCCTTTAAAATGCCACTATGATGTCATCACTGTCGTATCTAATGGGCTTAGATGCAATCTAAACTTACGAGTCTTTCTCAAACCATTTTTGACTAGGGTTTGTTGTATCATGTTTCTGCTGACATGGTGTTTTATGGTATGTATTCATATCTGAGGGGAATCTTTCCTAAGCAAAGAAAGTGGATGGTCCCCGAAATCACAGCTTATGTGTGCAAATCCTCACAAGAACCAAACAAAAAAATATGCCCATTGTGTGTATTATTTTAATCATTATCTTAGAAAAACAAAGCTTTCATTTAAATTTGGTGTTGTAAAGGATTTCTCATATATACATATAATTTAGTAGATGCAAGAGTCAAAATCAATAATGGAAACTTAGCAAAATAGTTAAAGAGCACTTTCTGATCAAGCCATCAGATCTTCCTACTGAAGGGATGTCTTATAAGTAGGAAATCAGGGGTTTTCCCAGATTCTGCTACAAGTAAGCTAAAAATATGTTAAACCTTTCTGTACATGTCTGCCTCATCTTTCTATTTCAATAGGAAATAGCTCTTAAGAATCTTTTAGCAGTTTCCTGAAATGTCTTTTGTTATCATTGGAGTCTTGTGACTTCAAGTATTCTCATTGGCACGCATGCACACACACACACACACACACACACACACACACACACACATGTCAGGGCCCGCTCAACAGATGTGCTCTTGTGTGGGAGTCACATCACTTTTTCTGAAACACTGAAGGCATGACTTTCAAGTAGTTTTAAATTTCAAATCAGCTTAGTCCACATTTAATCTAGACATGTTGGTTTAACACCAAGCCACACCAGACCTTTTAAAGTTCAGTGGCTGCTATATAAAATTCTTCCCTGTGTTGCACCAATAAATTGAGAAGTGCAGTATAATTCTCCACGATCACAGGAGCCATTGTGAAATGAAATAAAAAAACTTTGATCCAGGTTTTCACACTGGGTACGCCTGCACCCACAGGTATAGTCAAAATGTGTGCATGAAATTAATATTAAAAAAACCCACCTAGATGATGTGTATTATATAGAAGCATGGTGTGTACTTTATGAAAACAAAAAACTCCAGTTTTTTCATTTTTCTTTTCTTTTTTTCCTTTTTTTTTGGTATTGGTCATTTTACATGCCACTAGACTAAATGAGGCTGAATTCTCTTTCCCTGAGGACCACCTTTGTAACTGAGTTATTTAGTTTTTTTTTTAAACTAAGCAGCCAAAAGAGAGAGGCACTTGACACCTCTAGCAAGTATCTCAGTTCTTTTCATATTGTCAATAGCTCCACTGATAGCACTGTTCTTTTGACAGCTAAAAGCAGATGTGTGGGTTAAGTATGGGAGCAATTCAAATGTCCATAGTAAACTGCAGGGGGGCAGAGAGAGCTCAGAGAGCAGCAGCTTTAAAGTAATTGACTAATACAGTAAGGATATTAAAGTCATTTAGTGCCAAAAGGGAACACACTGATCCCTGACCCTCAGCCACTTTGGAGTAATCTAGTATTCAATCCAGCGTGTAATGACTGCCAGGCCTGTCAATCCTCCGGGCTCTCCAGTCAAATGCCTGTGGCTACTATTGGCTTATGGTAAAAGGACAGAAATGCACGGAAATGCCTCTCAATCAGCCTATGATGTGATAATGTTATTGCTCCAATGTATTCTATATTGTCCCTGCATAGTTGAATCTGGTGAGACCCATGTCAAAAAATTGCCCTCGCTCCCCAGAGGTCTTTACTCAACCTTTTAGTAAAACAAGTGGATTAGAAAGGAAAGGGGGGTAACTTACTTGATGAATTGTTTCCAGCTAATATATATATGTATAAAAAATATAAGAGGTCAACTGTGGCTGGAAGGCTATCCGTGGAAGGTATAAATTAGAAGTATGCTAGTGAGCTGATTTGTAAACCCTTGTTCCCCTTTTATTCTGAAGGGCAAAATATTTTACAATAAAAAATATTGACACAGAAATTTATTTACATGGTAACCTATTCATATTCAGTACATGTGCCAAAAGAAATTTTAACAGGGGAAGATGTCAGGAGGAAAAAAAAAAAGGATTTACTCATTTAGTTTCTGTCACTTTGAGCCCATAGAGTTGGCCAACTTCTGGGAAGCTTGCATTTTAAATGAGATGTTTTGCATTTGGAAAATATAATTATTACCACAGGCTGAGAACCAAAAAAAAAAAAGCCTTAGAAAGTACAGGAAATTGCCATTTTTTTGTTATTTTGATTTTACTAATTAAGGCAGTAGAAACTAACCCATATAGACGCTTTAAAGTTGAAAAGTCAAGATGAGATAATGGTTATTCAAATCCCATTTTAATATCTTACAAAGAATCTTTGTATTTCTTAGTCATTCTCTCATTTACTTTTCCAAACCTGTTATATAGAATCTTTGGGAAGAAAGCACTCCAGTGATGAGAACACTATTATTTTTAGAGAACATTAAGGTTACATAAGAGGAGGCATTTTACCTATTTCTGTTTCGTAGGAGTCTGCCCGGCTCTCCACAAGGAAGGTTCTATACAAAGCCAGAAATACAGTGAACCTCTATTTGCTCATGAGCTGGAAATAACTTTGGTGTCAGAAAACAAATGACTTTCATCCTCCTTCAACCCGTCCCGTTGCCATTCAGCACTCCAAAATAATTAACCGAGGTACCGTTGAATTCTAGAAAGCATTTTGTGCATGTTCCCTGCATTTTATGTACAGTTTTGGGTTTTTTTTTTAATAGAGGATAAGAGGCAGAGGAAAATCTTACTTTGAGTTCAGTAAAGCCCCAGACCTCAGCGGCAGGATAAGTGCAGGAGGAATCCCATCAGGATATCGTGGGCAATTTTTCATTAGTACGTAGGACAAGCTGTTTCACCACAGGCTATTGTTTTCATGGAAAGTTCAGATACAGCAGGCCAGGATATGGCCTGCTATTAACACAAATCTATTATTACCTGTTGTCCATTTTATATATATGTGACCTTTGTTAGGCAGAGCATTGATACTCTTCGTTACGAGATACCTTGCTAGAATAAGAGGAATGGTGGGACAGCTTTAGAGTTCTTTCTGTAGTTGTCTAATTATCTCTTTAAAGTTTTCAAACTTTTACTAAGAGGTGAAATGGAACAGAAAACCAAATAGGTCAAAAGCATCCTGGGGCTTCAAAGGACCTCAGCATTTATTTGTCTACTCTATGTCCTAGCATGAAAAAGGCAGACCACTACAGGTGAGAGTGTATCTTATACCAAATTCCAAAATTTAGCATCATGTGTGTCTGCAAAAGCAATATAACTCTAAAGAAAAAAAAATAAACTTTATTCTACAAACAAAAAAATTAAAAAAGAAAATCAGTCTTTATGGCTGCACATTGTGTTACAAGCTTCTCCAGTGAGTTGAAAGCTCATTTCTTCTTACAATCTCCTTATAAGAAGCAGTGAGTCACTTTTTACTCTTTGTATAATACCCTCATGTTCTTACTGACAGTTGTTAAATATACATTTAGTCTTCTGTAGAACAAATGTGCGAAACATCATGTGTTTGGGTGAATTCAGTAGGTTCTCCTTTAGCTTCAACAGAATTAAGGGCACGTGCCTTATTTCTCATGGTCAATATGTGGCTGAACAAACTTCATTCTTTCAGCAAATATGGAATTGCAGCTGTGCACATGGCATTATGCCAAGCCTAGCCAAGGGTATCAAAAAGAATAAGATGTGATCCTTAATTTCAAAAAGCTTACAGACCCATATGGGAGGTGAGACATTAAACAAATAACTATTGCACACAGTCGAAAGGGAAGAATATAGCGAAGGTTTATCAAGCACTTACAGGTAGCCACTAGGTCTACATAATTAATAGACAGAGGTGCATGGTGAGATGATCATTTTCTTTTGTTAAGCTGTCCTCACTGAGGAAATTCACCTTCTTACACAGGCTGGACCATGTTGGAAACATTGTTTTGGCTCAGAACCATGTCATCCCTTCAAGACTACATCTTTTATATACTGGTACAATGAGGCCAGAATTTCTGCAAGTGAGGAAACTTCTTCCAAACAGACGTCTCATTTTTCATTTTAAGGAAAAGTAAGACTCCAAGGGTCAACCCAGTAGCATGGTGTAAAAAAAAAGCACCTTTACTTGGGCTTCTCTAATTAAATTGACCCATAAGTCCATGGCATAAGGAGCTAATATCTTATTTCACATTGTAATCTGAATATAGCAGGAGCTTAATAAATATTGAATTAGAGATGGGTGTTGGAGACTAACACAGGAGGATTATGCAGGTTCAAGGACAGCCACAGCAACATAGTGAGACTTTCAGCAACCTAGAGAGACCCTGTTTTCAAACAAACAAACAAACAAACAAACAAACAAACAAACAGGGCTGGGAAGTATACCTTGGAGGTAGAATGTCCCTGGGTTCAATCCCCAATATCACAATATAAATAAATAAATAAATAAATAAATAAATAAATAAATATATCATACATACATAAGTAAATACATAAATATTTAATTAGTTAAGTGGGCTTACATAATATTTTTATTCCACTCAGGCCTAAATTTTCTTTAAGGATTAACGTTCCAAACAACTCCCAGAGAAAGAAGATAATCCCACTGAGGTATAAAGTTGTGAGAAGACATCAAGCTTATTAGCTAGTGAAATAATTAGTCTGCTTATATTTATCAGGGTTTCTTCTACATTTTAAACTACAATATGATGATAATGAGGCAGCAAACTTCTGCATATGAAAAGGTAAATATTTTATTTTCTTTGAATTTTATAAATCCATATTTAATGGAAAAATTGAATCAACCAGTTAAAATTTATGGATGATTAACCTATCTATATTTACATTTTTATTTTGAAGTTTCAAGCTTAGAAGCTATTTATTCAAAATAAAGGCCATTATGACAACCTACAGAGTTTGGGGGTCTTTTTTAGTATTCAATAATTATGAATAGTAGCTCTTTATTTCTTCTCTTTTCCCCTCTGCCCTTACCTTTGCATTTTAAAGTTTTTTTTTAATTATAAAAACAATGCACATTTATATCAACTGTACAAAACAAATAGGTAGCTCAAAGAATTATCACAAGTGAGTGGCCGGGCGTGGTGGCGCACGCTTGTAATCCCAGTACTTTGGGAGGTGGAGACCGGAGGATCTGGGTTCGCGGCCAGCCTCAGCTCTCACTCTCTCTCTCTCTCTCTCTCTACTTAGTGAGGCCCTCCGCAACTTCGTGAGACCCGGTTTCAAAATAAAGTATAAAAATAGGGCCAGGGGTGTAGCGCGGAGGTAGAACGCCCCTGGGTTCAATCCCCGGTACCGAAAAAAAAAAAAAGAATAATCACAAGTGAGTGAGTAAGCATTCACTAGTTCAAGACATACAAAACTGGCAGGAATCCTAAAACATCCTTTGGACCACTGCTGATCATGATCCTCCACCTTTTTCTTCCCCTCCCTGGAAGGTAACCACTAGTTTAACTTTTCTTTTTAAATGACAGTCTGGCTCTTCAAATTTTCTTTGGTCTTTATTCTGTATATTCACTACATCATTTTTGCATCTGGCTTCTTTCATTTAAGATTAGTTTTGACAGATTCTTCATTGTCATTTTATTAGTAGCTCTGTCTTTTTCATTGTACAGAATTCATTTTATGAATATAATGTGATGAATTTATCTACATATTGTAAATGAACACTCGGGTTCTTTCTGGTTTGGGCATATTACAAATAATGATGTTCTGTATATTTTGCACATGTGTATGTTTTTCTGCTGATGCATATAAGGTGGGGCTGAGCCATACATTATGCATATGTTCAAATTGAGAAAAATGATGCTGGTTTTTGAAACTGGTGGTACCCATGTATTCTTCTACCAACAGTATATGAGAGGTCCTGTTGTGTTACATCTTATCAGTGGTTAGTATTGTTAAATGTTTTATTAATTTTAACTATTGTTTGGGGTATGTAATGATATCTTATCATTTTATTTTCATTGCTTTGATTACTAATGAAGATAAGCCCATTTTTGTGTTTATTGAATAAATTTTGGTAGATTTTGGCAATTATATTAAAACCTGCATGGATGCTATCAATAATGTAAAATGCTGCTTCCTCACAGTCTTGAAAGCACTGGGAACCATTAAGCGTTAAGTGAAAAAGAAATCATATTTTTACTGGGATGCATTTCTTCCATTATAACTGATTTTGAGCAAAGATCTGTTTGTTTTTACCATTTATTTTTTTACCACTTGTGATAAAAAAAATTACTTTTTTACCACTTGATTTCTAAAAAAATTGTTACATATCTACTAAGTGCAACTTTTGTCTGTGACAAATATTTCCTCTAGTTTGCTCTTTGGTTTGGTTGACACTTTTTTGTTTTTCACTTTTATGTGTACAAATTTATCGATCTCTTCCCTTTATGTCTCTGGGTTTGTGTATACTTATCATGGCCTCTGCTATTCAGATCAATATAAATTATGATTTAATAATTAGTTGATGCTGTCTTCTAGATCTTTTATCTTTTTAGTGCTTACAATTAAATCTTTGATCTACTGGAGATTTGTTTTAGAGTGAAGAATGAGGCAATCAATTATTACCTTTTTTTTTTGCGGTACTGGGGATTGAACCCAGGGGCATTCTACCTCCAAGCTCCACACCCAGCCCTATTTTTTTATTCTTTATTTTTGAAACAGGGTCTCACTAAATTGCAGAGGGCCTCACTAAGTAGCTGAGGCTGGCCACGAACCCGGATCCTCCGGTCTCAGCCTCCCGAGTACTAGGATTACAAGCATGTGCCACCACACCCGACAATTATACCATTACTCAGTTAATATTTCTATTCTCTTGTGACTTCAATTATCACCTTTGCTATTCACTAAATTCCCATATATACTTAAATTTCTTTCTTTTTTTTTTGCGGTACCGGGGATTGAACCCAGGGGTGTTCTACCTCCGCGCTACACCCCCAACCCTATTTTTTATACTTTATTTTGAAACTGGGTCTCACGAAGTTGCAGAGGGTCTCAGTAAGTATATATATATATATATATATATATATATAGAGAGAGAGAGAGAGAGCTGAGGCTGGCTGCGAACCCGGATCCTCCGGTCTCCGCCTCCCAAAGTACTGGGATTACAAACGTGCACCACCACGCCCGGCCACTTAAATTTAATTCTGGACTGTCTACTTTCTTAAATTTTTATGTCTATTCCAATGCTAGTTATAGGCTGTTATAATTAAATTTGTTTTTAAATGTTGACAATTTTTTTTCAGAATATTACTAGTTATTTTTAATTAATTTTTGATGAACTATGGGTTACCTTTAATATCATTTCATTAACTTGTCACCATAGTCCATGTATATTAGATTCATATTAGACATTAATTTTGGGAAAATTTGGCATCTTTGCAATTATTTAGTGTTTCCAACAACAGAGTGTCTTTTCACTTATTCAAATTTTTGTCTTCCTTTTCTCATTACTTGTTTGTTTGTTTGCTTACCAGATTTGGTAAAGAGAGCTTAAGATGTCCAATGAATACATTCACTATTAGGTTTTCAAGTGTTCGTTTAAGCCTGATATAATAACTAGCTCATTATTAAATGTCCTATACTTACAAAGGTGATAACTTAGCCATTTATACCAATAAAAGTATTAAAAAGTCCTTTTAATTAATATATGTATTTGTGCACACATGTTGTTCTGTACATATTAAAGGAATATGCAATCTCCTATAATTAATGCTCTGTATACCAGAAATCAACTTCTACGTATAGTCATACATATATCCACTTGCTTATGATGTATGCATAGCCAATTATCTTGATATGAATGGAGGCAAGGATTCACAGTCCAAATTAGATATACATTCAAGTTTATCTATGTTCACACTTAAGACACAATTTCAACAGAACATAAAAATTTTAATACCTTGCGTAATAATTAAAAGTAATCGTTTATATATTATACTAGTTTATAATAAGCCAACCATAAAATATGGAAGTATATTTTATTTAAAATGAAAGTTATTATCATGACTAAGTTGTTATTTTTTTAAAAATATTATTGGTGCATTGTAACTGTACATGATAGTAAGATTCACAGTGATACATTCATATATATACATAATATCATTTGATCTGTTTTCTTCCACAAACCTTACCTTTCCCTCTCCTCTTTCCTCCTCTAATATCCTTCCATTACTCTACTGTCTTTCTCCTATTTTCTTGAGGTCCTTTTGTTTTCCTTTTCCTTTTTGTTTTTTTCTAGCTTCCACATTTGAGAGAAAACATGCAATCCTTGATTTTCCGATTCTGGCTTATCTCACTGAGCACGATGTTCTCCAGTTCCATCCATTTTCCTACCGATGACATAATTTTGTTCTTCTGTATGGCTGAATAAAATTCCATTGTTTATATACCACATTTTCTTTATTAATTCATCTGCTGACAAATACCTAGGCTGATTCCATAACTTGGCTACTGTGAATTGTGTTGCTATGAACATGGGTATGTGTTCACGATTATAGTATTATGACTTTAATTCTTTAGGAAAGATACTGAGGAGTGATATAGCTGGGCCACATAATGGTTCCAATCCTAGTCCCTTGAGGAACCTGTGTACTAATTTCTGGAGTGGTTGTACTAATTTACAATCCCACCAACAATGTATAAGTGTTCCTTTTCCCCCACATCCTCACCAGCATGTATGATCGTTGTACTAATTTACAATCCCACCAACAGTGTATAAGTGTTCCTTTTCCCCCACATCCTCACCAGCATTTATGATCATTTGCAGGAATTGTCATGTTGTTGTTGTTGTTGTTGTTGTTGTTGTTGCAATAATGCAATGTCTAAAGACGTAACACCCAACTATACAATATGTATCCTTCTCCACAAGAAGACATGGTCTGGTTGAATAATACTTTAGTTAGGGGAAGTTGTACATATACCAATCAGACAAGGGGAAAATATGCTAAGTGCCAAGTGCCTGATTACTTAAAATATACTTATAAAACAGTGAATAGCTGAACTGGATTTTACTGATTATGAAAGGAGATCAGAGACATGAAAATTGCTGTGTGATGGAAAGGAGGAAGATGACTTTGTAAATTAAGATGTATAGAAAACCTTTTAGATTTCTTAAGAAATAGATGCTACCTGGAAATGGGGAAGTTGGACATTCTGAAGAGAACAGACTTAACAGAGTTTAAGGAAGAATGGTGAAAACATTTGCGAATACGGAAGTTGACGAGAACTCTCCCTTATTCCCATTCATCTAAAACAACTCTAATCACACAACTTTCAACAAACAATAGGCTTCAACTTCACAATACCGTCCTCTTCCTATCTGGACTAAAAAATATGCCACATTATTCAAAGATTTAAAGCTGTGATGCTTACAAACTCTAACAGCATAGTTGCTGCTTTCCTTCGATTCTGTTCTTTCAACTGATCCTATTCTTCTTTCCCTCAGAAATCTAAGTGCTCATGTGAGAGCCGCACAAGGGATTTTGTTTGTTTTTTTGTGTGTGAGCTAACTCTAAAACTCTAGATTTCTGCTTCACAATTCAAACCAGATCACTTTATATTAGATCACTTTATATTTCATAATAAAACTATGATTTCTTCTGTGATATTCCCTCAGGTGCATTTAACTAGAATAGACCCATTTTTGTAAACATTTTACAATGACACTGCAGTCTTCTCCAAGCTAGATTTCAAACACAAATATTATATATGTATATATATATATATATTTGCTATATAATGCATAAATACACACGTGCAATTGTACACACATGCACACTCCTTTTATTACCCCAGAATAAAAATGCAAATGAATTTATTAGCCTAAGAGTGGCACCAAATGGAAATTTATGCACATACATTTAAAAAACAGAACCCTTGAAAATAAAGCAGTTGCAGCCTATTAATTTTCCTCTTTGACAGTTTTTTAAATTCCCCTAAAAAAATGAAACAGCATGAATACTGTCAATATATCACAACAGCCACATTAGGTTTTGTGATATACATCATAATATAAAGAGCACTATTAGAGCACAACCTGGGAACCATTAAATCATTCTAAATCACTGTTACATTCCATTAGTGTCAATGGTGAAACCACATAATAGGCTTTATTACAAACTTCACCTTGGTAGGCCATTGTCTCTAATAACCACTTCTCTATGATGTGGTATCATACCCAGAAATCCAGGGTGATAATAAAGGTTCCCTTATTTCTTTTTTATTGGATGGGTAAAGTTAAATTTAGCTGTAAGTAAAAAAAAAAAAATCCTGAAGCTTTGTTCACTAACTTCGAGTTGCTGCTATTTGTACAAAAAAAAAATATTAGGCAGACTTGAGGAGAACGGTTTGAAATAAATTTAAAACCTGGCAATGGCGAGGCCAGGCTAGGCTGGGCAGTGCCAGCAATTACGGTGTCATTTTTGAAATGCAGTTTAGTACATTCCCGCGTCTCTTCCCACTTTTGTTCGGGAGCAGAGTATTGATTACAGCCACACTGTAAGTTTCAAGCCTGCCCTTTCCCTCCTTCTCCCCCGGTTTGAGCTGTACCCTTTTAAAAAGTCATTTGGGCACTTTGTTGAGGTGAGGCCGGTAAAGACTTCAGCTCCAACTGAGATCAATTTTCAGATGTTTCAGGGAGAATTGTGGTTCAGTGTGCTGTGCCCCTCTTCTTTACAAATAGAACCACTTATTCTCCTCCCCTCCACGAGGAATTTAGTCACAACCCCTTCGTTCTCTTTCTTAGAGGCATCCACACATAAAATACTGCTACAAATATTTCTACATGGTAGACACCTTTGTTGATGGCTAAGAAAACTTGAGGGTAGAATAAAATAAGTGAAAAATCAGATGCAATTGCAGAAGTGGATAACAATCTCATAAATGATTGAAGTAATCTAGTATTTAACAGAGTACTGAGTTCAAAGTCAAAAGCTTATATTCTTTCTGCATTATCCTTCAGTAATCATAACGTATTTTTAAATAAGGGATTATAAATAATTGCTTTTTTTCTATACAGTAACAATCTCCATTTTGAAGGTGAGCTTTGAAGAAGGTAAATTCTGGACAGTGGCAGAGATTACCTTAATGACTCCACTTTGCCTTGGCTTCATTCTTTAAGTCCTGACTCAAAACAATAATATTCCCATATGCATCCCTACGAGGGATGATGTCTGAATTTAGGAAGAGAATGAGATAAAGCAGAGAAGAAAAAATAATTACACATTATGGGAAGTAGAAATGAGCCACCAGGAGTCTAATACTTCAAAAAGATAAACAAACAATATCTCTAATGAGGTATATGGTAGATGTTCTTTAATAAGAACTATCCAATAAAAAGGATAAAACAATAATAAACTTGGGAGTCATAAAGTAAAGATTAAAATAGAAAACTAGTCTCATAAGTGGTAAAATTGTTTAGAGTGCCCTTCTGCTGTGAAATGGAGAAATTAGGTTTCTGCAATTTAATCTGAGTCTTGCTTACCCAAATCACATTTGAAGTGTTGGCACAAAAATATTTCTCCCTAGGCCTCCAATTGTTCTTCTGTTCCCTTCTCTTTCCTTCCTTTCTCTTCTTTTTCTCCTTCCTCTCCCTGTCTTTGACTCTTTCCTCCTTTCCTTCCCCATCCTCCTTCTCTCTCCCTCTCCCCTTCTATCTTTCACCCTCCTTTCCTTCCTTTTACCCTCCTGCCTTCGCTTTTTTCTTTCCTTAATTAATAATCTTTTTGTAATGTTGGTTTCTGCATAAGATGTTTGCAAATAATAATGCAAGAAAGTGTTAACATAGCACTCCATGGAAGGAAAATTAAAAATAAAACCTGAAGTATTCAGCTTTTTTATGGGGGTTTGTACAGAAAGAAATCATAAGCTTGATTTGCTGTCCCTGTCACCTAAAAAAAGTCTCTTAGCTAAAGCCTCACCTCTGACCTTGTTTTCTACTTTCAGGGTATATTGTATTTCTCTTTTTTGTTATATGTCTGGTTTGCAATGCCATTGATGTTCATAGAGAAGTGAGAGAATTGCTGTTTGAACAGTCCATGCTCTACTTCATGAAGGCGAGCTTTATTTTCTGTTTTTGTAATATTTGCTCTTTTTTGCTCTTGGGGAAAAAAAATCACGATCGAGGTCAAGTCTTAAATACATTGAAAAACTTCTTCAACCAAAAATTACACCATTGAAAAATAATAGATGTCTACCTGCTTTTGGTTTTAATCTTCCTCTGATATAAAATTTGACCCTTCATGATCATCTCAAAGTTGCATTTAGAATAAACTGGTATTAGAATTCAAAAGAAAATCGTGTTAATTTTCTTGGTTTTATTTTCTAAGCATTGACTTTAGGCTTAAAATAATTAACACATTAGGTTTGGTTTGTTTGACACTGAATATTGTGTCTTCTAGGTCAGAGACAAACCCAACTCAAGCCATGTGTTATTACTTCTTAATTTCATTGACCTTTTGGATACTGGAGAGATGATTTTGTTGAAGGCTGGATGCACAGATACAGGTATGGTGGGGCTAAAAACTTATAGGAAGAGCTTCACTTTTGTCTTTCTCTTGTTTGACATTTCTTCTAGATGCAAATGGTGAAGATGGGAAGATGTGGGGGGAAATGAGCTACCGAATGACATTATGGTTCATCTGACAAGAACAAATATCCACTAACTTCGGAATATGCTAACCTATTTTCTATATTCTGTATAACCATCCTAATTTAGAAAACAATGCCTAAGGAATCTGGATTAATATGTGATAGTAAGTCCTGCATAGAGAAACAAGAAAATCAATGGCAGTAAATACTCTTTCCTTGACTTGGTTTGTATTTTATGCAATTTTTTGTTAATATTTATAAATTAAGATTTTATGGCACTGAAAATCCTGAAATAGCTTATAAGAGGTATAAAGACTTAAAAAGCAGACTTTCTAGATAGGGCATTAGTTAGTCAAATATAATTTTTTATCATGACTAATTTTACAAATATAGCTTTGATATGTATTCCTGTAAATGGTATTCATATCACTTGTTTTATGAAGATAATTTCATTATTTTTTATTTACTAAAACAAAATGTAGAATCATTTTCTTTAAATGATCAGATAAATTTTTAAGCATGAATTTTCTTCATGGGAATGATTATTTCACAGAGTTCCCCTTATAAACCTTTACACATCAATGTATAGGGTATTAATAAGTCTGTAACTTTTTTGAAATTATAACTGTAGGCTGGAAGATTCCTTCTTAGAAGAAGACAGCAAGTAGTATTTCATTCAGTTCATTTATGGCAGTATGTTAGAAGGCTGACTGCTAAACCACAAATCTCATCCCATTAACTCTCAGAGTTCTATAACCTTGAGCTATTCAGATTTCAGATAGCCCTGTGAAATGCCCTGACTTTGCATTTATTAGTAATTACTGAGACCTTTTTAAAAGTCAAAATTGTTTGAATTCCATGATCATTGTAAACATGTGAATAAGAAGACTCGTACAGCTTAAAGTATATGGAATAAGAAAATAATCACAGATATGTCATGTTTAGGCTAAATATGATACCCTTTTCCTCTTCTCTCCTTTCTCTCCCTTTTTCTAATGATCATTCTGAGAGAGCTTCCATTATTCCTTAATAAATTAATTGAAAGTGTAATTTTAAGCAGGGGAGTTCAGTTTAAAAATAAAGAAACTACGAAGCAAACATTCTTTAAAGCTTGCTATGCAGTAGGCACTCTGTTTTCTATTAATTTTTTTTAACTATCTGATGCTTATATTAGTTATGTGATGCCAGTGGTGTGCCCCAATTTGTGTGTGTGTGGGAGGAATTCTGGAGATTGAACCTAGGGGCATTCTACCTCAGAGATACACCCCCAATCCAATTTTATTTTTCATTGTGAAACAAGATCTCATTAAGTTTCTGAGGGTCTTGCTTAAGTTGCTGAGGTTGGCCTCGAACCTGTGATCCTCCTGTCTCAGCCTCCCAAGTACTGGGCTTACAGGGTTGCACCACACTCCCACTTCCCATTTATTTTTTCTTTTTTTGGTACTGAAGGTTGAACCCAGAGGCATTCTACCTCCAAGCTACACCCCCAGCCCTATTTTATTTTTATGTATGTATGTATGTATGTATTTTATTTTATTTTTATTTATTTATTTATTTATTTATTTTTGCGGTACCGGGGATTGAACGCGGGGGTGTTCTACCTCCGCGCTACGCCCCCAGCCCTATTTTTTTTTAGACTTTATTTTGAAACCGGGTCTCACAAAGTTGCGGAGGGCCTCACTAAGGAGAGAGAGAGAGAGAGAGAGAGAGAGAGAGAGAGAGACAGGGAGAAAGAGAGAGAGAGCTGAGGCTGGCCGCGAACCCGGATCCTCCAGTCTCCGCCTCCCAAAGTACTGAGATTACAAGCGTGCGCCACCACGCCCGGCTTGTATGTGTGTATTTTAAAACAGGGTCTTGCTAAGTGCTGGGGCTGGCCTTGAACCTGAAATCTTCCTGTCTCAGTCTCCCACATATTGGGATTATAGGCCTGTGCCACCACACCTGACTTCCCAACTTTTTTAAGTGATTAAACTAGGAACAAAAGTCTCCTCTCAAGGTACAATAATGGGGTCTTGATATTGGATAACCCAGTTAAACTTAATACAATAGTTCTTGCCTCAGGAGGATAATTGGTTAATTCATTCATTCATTCATTTGTTCATTCATTCAACCAATTTTCTTATGGGTCTACAATGCTCAATACTTTGCCAGTCTTAGATGACAAGGTCATGAATAAAACCCGGTGCTAATTCCCAAGATTTTTGTATTCTGGGGAGACAGAGATGCAAATACAAAAATTCAGTTTATTGCAACAGAAGTGGTAATAGAGGTACGTATATGGCAATGAGCTACCAATAGTTTCAGTGTTATATATGTCTTTGGGAGAAGGGAGTAAAATCTTTCTCAGGGGAAGGAATACTGATGCTCAATCCTAACTGAGAAGTCCATTTGGTGGAACTACGGATCAGAAATTTAAAAAGCAGCCACATAATACAAGGATCCAAAAGGAACAGGGACTACCTCACATATTACTCTGACTTGATCTTCCTACTGTAAGAATGTCTAGAAGCAAACCTGAAAAGGAGGACACGGGTTGGGTTATGAGTAGTCTCATAAATGGTGCTATAGCTGTGGATGCATGAACCCAAACTGGTTTACTATTAATTACAGATAATAGCAGATCTGAGAGCTAGAAGAGAATTCTTGGCTAGTTGTACTTGTTTGTGTACTTCATTGGTAGATTTCTTATTTGATGTCTCTATCCATACATCACAAACCATAATTTTAAATAATCAACATCGTCACATAAATGTTAGCACTGAAATATATTTAATTAGGTATTCCACATTTCTAACTTTATGGTTCAAAAAAACTCTATGGTATTCCACACTTAAAAGTGGCAAATATAAAACTACAATAATATTAACAATATATGCCTACTGGGCTTGATTCTAATAAGGTCAAAATGCAGTATTATTTTTTCTCATTCTTTGCTCAGGATTGCTTTTGGTAACCCATTATTTTGACTGTTAGCCATCCAAGTCATAGAGTAGCAGCACTTTGAACTAGACAAAGCAAAGGTTTATCCTTACTTATGCACGTTAATTAACTGTTTCCCAACTATAAGATGGAAATAATACTATCTAGGTAAGTTATCATTGTGAAAATTAAATGACACAAAAGTAGAGTTAACTATGACTCATGTGGTCTAAGTGACATTTCCCCAAATCACCACAATAGTAAGTGAAAAGACTGAGCCTCGCTTTGAACACATAAATGTTTAGATTCATAATAAGAGTTCTTAATACACAAGTTCAAAATTTAAATCATTAGCTTCTCAGTTTTCCAGTTTAACTGTAAATAGACGGACCAAGTATTTTCAAAAATAGCAAGATCAACAGTCTACCCATATAATTTCTTCTGGTGGATATAAATAGCTAAAATAACAGGAATGATCCTAAGGGAATTAGCTAATATGAAAGAAAAAACAACTAGTGCTTATTTATCGAGATCATAAACAAGAAATACTCCCCAAATGATTATCTCTGAAAGTACGTTTTTACATTGTAAAGCTGTATTTTGTGCAAATTTGAAACTTTAAACTATCTTTAAAATCAATGACATTTTGCTAAAGAACATTATAAATTTCACAATTTGTTACTTATGTTTTAACTTGTAAAATTTTAACTTAACATGTTACTTTGAATACATTTTTTGCAGTGTTCCTGAGTCTGAAAAAGGGGTATTCAAATAGGTACCTTTAAACACGATTTAAGTAAAATTTTCAATATTCATGACTAGTTATATTTTTACAATTTGTCAAGCTGTAGTTAAGTAAATTAAAACTTGAGAATATCTATTTGTGGGCACACTTGAAACTCTTTTCATCCTTAAAAAGCATACAGAAAACTATTTCTGACCAATATCTAACTTTATGCAACATTTGAAATTTTACATAATTAATATAATAATGTCAATCATGCTAACTTTAAAAGCTAACAAAGTAATATTGTAATAGCTTATCTGATATACATTTTCCATTATTTTATAATTTAACTTTTGAAAGCTTTATTTATCTTTGTTATGTAAATAAAAAGAACATCTCAAAAATATATGAGCAGTATGAAAATATGTTTAGGAATTAAGTGTAATGTATCTAAAAATGCTTTGTACAGAGTCGGGCATGGTGGCTCATGCTTGTAATCCCAGTACTTGGGAGGCTGAGACAGGAAGATCGCAGGTTCGTGGCCAGCCTCAGCTACTTAGTGAGGCCCGCCGCAACTTAGTGAGACCCTGTTTCAAAATAAAGAATAAAAAAATAGGGCTGGGGGTGTAGCTTGGGGGTAGAATGCCTCTGGGTTCAATCCCCAGTACCGCAATAAATAAATAAATAAATAAATAAATAAATATAAAAATGCTTTGTACAGAACTTGATCTTGCCAAACAAACTGGAAAATAAATAATTTGTTTTATTTTTAATTTATGAAAGTATTTGAAAAAATCCCTGTAAGGATTGATATTTACATAATTCATTTAAATATTTATCCAAATATGAACTTCATATGGAGTCACTGCCACTGAAGAACTATCAGAAATGGAGTCAAAGCTTTCAAAATACAAATCTGCTGAGAGCAAATTGCTCCACCAAATGATTCATACAAATTTTTAAAATGAAACGAAATGAAAGATAAAATTTGGAATGTGAAAGATAAATACACTCAGTACATGATTATGAAAGAAAAAAAAAAAGAAGAATGCAGGCCAGGTCCTGTTCCAGGTTCTGTGGATACCACTGGGGACAAGAAAGTTTCTAGTTTACTGTGAGGAAATAGACAAGAATAAGTAAGCAATTAATAAGTAGTGTTAAATATTGAAAAAAATTCCCAAGTAAATAAAACTGGATATAATATGGAGAGTCGCTTGTGAAGTGGCTTCTTTGGCTACTCAACGAAGGCCTCTGTGAATAAGTGACATTTAAGCTTTAATCAGAAAGTCCAGAAGGATTTCAGACATGAAAACTCATCTACAAGGAAAAGCAAGATGGACACAGTATTGACTTGTTCAGGGGGCGCAGCCCGGTTAGGACTTTCAGCTTTATTTAATATACATGTAATGGAAGTAACTAAGAAAATCATGTCCGACTTTTACTTTAAGAAGATCTTTCAGCAGTATGCATAGAATAAGCTATGGGACAGGCCATACTGAACTCAGGGAGACTCGTTACAGAGCTATGGCAGGGGATTCAGCCAATAGATGTAGAGAGCTTCCAGGCTGGGCTTTGAAAGTAGCATACAAAGACACACTGGCAGATTACATGTGGACGTTAAGGGAAGGGAAAATAATCAGACAAGTATATCAATGCACCTTGGGAGGCATACTCAAAGGCTCCTTTAGTTGTATTAGTGTCATGAAAAGTCTTTTCAGAGCCGGGCGTGGTGGCGCACGCTTGTAATCCTAGTACTTGGGAGGCTGAGACAGGAGGATCCGAGTTTGCAGCCAGCCTCAGCTACTTAGTGAGGCCCTCCGCAACTTAGTGAGATCCAGTTTCAAAATAAAGAATAAAAAATAGGGCTGGGGGTGTAGCCCGGAGGTAGAATGCCCCTGGGTTTAATCCCCAGTACCGAAAAAAAAGTCTTTTCAGAAGCATTCTAATTTTTACTTCCAGAAACAGTAAGAGAATGTAATTCCAATGCTGAATTATATACAGATTCATTTTCTAAAATGCTGTTAGTTCATTTTCTGTGTATTGAGAGCTGCTTCAAAAAGGCCCATTTTGATCTTTTGAGGCGGTTATGATTATTGAATGTTCCCTTGCAGGGCATGGTGGGAGTTGTAGTTTTCAGAGTTATCCATATGTGGTTCCTCTAGCATTATCTAGACTTGCAAAATTCCACTCACCTGTCAAAAATATCATGTGCTGCAGGTGAGTGATTGAATGAAATTCTGCAAGGCTGATCTATATAAAGCAGTTGGTGACAGCCAGTAACAGTTGTAATTTCTAGGAAATTGCACTACAACTACAGGTCTCCTTCCTTCTCCCTGCACAAAACATCCAGGCATACCAATAAGGTTTTTAGTAATAGTGAAGCTACCAGCAGGTAAATAATCACCACACACTGAGCATCATTGTAGGTATTAATAGTGGTTGACAGGACACTTGCAGTGTGCACAAAATATACCCAGGGAAATTATATATACAGGCTGTGCTCTGAGTCAAACTTAGAAGACAGTTCCTGATACATAGATATTCAGAGAGATTTTTTAAATACTTAGGATGGTAGAGTTCAACACTGACTCTTGGCTAAAATTCTGAGAATAAGCACATGAGGAATGGAAATAGGCCAGACCAAACCAAAGCAAACTCATCTTTAAATGATGAAATAAAAAGAACAATGACAATCAAAAGCCTTGGTAACCACTAAACAAGTTACAGTTTGTCCCCTAGAGCGAGGTGAGAATGGACTGAACTTGCCATTAGGGGCAAGATTAAGTGTCAGTGTTCTGACTTGGCTAATAATACACTTAAATCCTTTCAGTGTATCATGGAAGTCAGGCTCTTTGCTTTTGAATATCCGTAACATGACTCTCTGGATTGCTTATTGGTTATATCTCTTGACAACTCGAACCCGAGCATTAAATCCCATTGGCAACAACTATCTGTCAAGAGCAAAAATTAAAAAAATAAAAAAATAATATGTGTATATTTAGTTTTCATTATAGAAGTGCTCGTAGTTGAAAAATATGTACCTGTCAAGTTTTCAACATCTCGCTGGGGATGCAGGCGATGCTGTTGTGACTTCAGAACCTGGCTGACAAATTCACGTTTCAGTAGTAAAGACAAATCAAGGGTTTTTCTCCCCCCTCTCTCTCCCTCTCTCTTTTTTTAATTCTTTTTTTTTCTTCCCGCTTTGACAGTCATACATAACAATTTGAGACCTAAGTGCCACTTTGATTCCATTATTAAGTGCCACAGTCACTGTAGACTAGCTGACGGGCCTATACTCAAGGCACTGTGAATTAAACAGCTTTCTACAACTGGGAGACTGAGTGGCCCAAAGAGTTCTGAAATATTTTTTTAAAAATAATTAAAAGCTGTGTTTCAGAAACTTCAAGGTATATAATTTTAAATAATCTCAGGTAGGAAATTGTAAATTATGGAAAACAAAATATTTTTTAGCAATATCATTAAAGTTTAGGGGAAACATTAAATACATTAGCAAACATTCCAAGCCCACAATTACTCATTTCAAATAAGAGTGCTTGATGGGTCTTGAAGAGAAAGAAAAGAAAAAAAGGAAAAAAAAGAAAAGTATGCGTTTATGCAGATTTTAAGATAGGAAGGAATAAATGTTTATTATGTGGCAATAATTTTATACTATATTAATAGAAGAGCATTCTAAGAGTATTTCTTTATACCTACTGTGTAAGAGTTTCCACTAAAGTAATATTGACTTAAAGTACTTAAATTAATTCTTTTGTCAATATCTCTACAGTAAATCAATATGCCTAGAATTAAACAACAGTTTTTGCCAGAAGGCAGGCTAATCTCGGTAATTTTTAGTTACAATTCATTAATCAATCCATCACTACTGAGAAAAATAAAAGCAAAGCAACAAGAATTTGATAATAATGCCAAGTAACAGAGCTTTAATATATCTTTGGAGTTTATTCTTTTAATGAGGGAATAAAACACTAAAAAGCTACACCATTTGACTTCCTACTATATTTTAGCTAACAAAAATTAATCGCTTTTTCTAAAATATACAGAAAATACAATTTTAGTACTTATTGCACTCCAGAACATGAGTCACAAAATATTTTTCCTCATGGTTATTAATGGCAAAAGAATAATTTTACAAACATTGATTCCATGATTTGTCCCAGGAGGAAGAAAAAAACCAAGAATTGAAAATCCTATCAATCTATATGATTCTGAAATGTTTGCTATAATACTTATCTCTTTATAGTCTGACAACTTAATCAAACTGATGAGTACCTAAAAATATGAATTAGAATTTCAGTGCTTAAGACTCCAAATCTGTTTTTTTTTTTTTGGCTTTTATTCCTCAGCATAAGAAAGACAAAATTGAATTATTTCTTTATCCTCTTTAACTTGTAACCCTACAAATCAGGAAAAAATGCATCAAGGGTAAAGGGGCACTTTCTACCTTTTATACGGTGATGGTAGGGAGCTATGGCCCTGTGAAACAACGGTCGGAGGTAAATATATTGTTTCTGATATACTTGGGACTGAGTTGTCTGAGGAAGGAAAGAAAGAAAAAAAAAGCAATTTCATCAGTTTCCCACTTTACAACTCTGAAGGGCTAAAGGAGTTAAAAAAGAGAGAAAAAAGTAATTATGGGAAATAAAATAAGAATTTTCTTAGTTACAATTCCTGGCCCTTAGCTGATTGCAGTAAATTATAAATTATGCAGTCAATGTAGGCCAACAAAAGAAGACATCTTCAAATCTCAGTCAAAGGTAATTACTTAAGTCGGCTGAATGTTCCCTTTCCATAGAGTGTGATCTCTCCCTGACAGCTCACACTGACAGATGACCTTCTCAGCAACGTTCTTATCCTTCGGATCATGAGCAGTGTGCCTCTCTCCCTGAATATCTCTATATATTTGTGACACTAAGCTTTCAAATACAGCTATTGACAAATCAGGACATCAGTCTAAGTGCTGGTCTTCCTATCACTCACAATAAAGTACCTATCACTTGTGGTGGTGTAGAGCAAGCACAGCTCTGAAAAATGAGTTCTCACCAAGTGCTAATTTGACACAGCTCGCTTGCCTTCCCATAATTGCTCTGTCATTGTCAGTTGGCAGTTCGGGCTCATTCCTGGAAGCTGTGCCGTACAATTGGATACAATTACTCCCATTTACCACCACTATTATGCCACTGATGTTGCCCAGTCCGCATATTGACATGCCTCATTAAACCTGGATGCGGGCCATTAATGAACATTGTTAGCATTTCTCTTAAACTTTTTTGCCTCTAATAAACAGTCAGTGTTCCATGAAGGAGCACTGCCATCCTTGTGATATGATATTTATTATCTTATGGGGGAAGGGGACTCTGCAAATGGAAACGATCCAGATGCTGAGAGAGAGATATACAGTGAGATGGGTAGAGGAGAGCGCTGATCAGCGGGACCTTGCTCCATTAGGAGTGTCCTACCATTAACAGACTGACCTCTTCCATCCCAAAGAAGACAGGTAGGAGAAACATGAGCATCCCCGAGGCGCCCAGGCCACAGCAGGCTTCTCAAGGTTACGTCATTGCCAACACCTCTCGCTAGTCCTCTCCTACCCCCAGGTGGTGCTGTGTGCCATGATAAAGATAATTTTGCCCTGGGTCTTCAATCCATTATGTCCAGCTAACTTCAACGTGCATTTTTATTCAGAGATAATTATGTGTTGATCAGAGAAGTCAGCGGCTGTCACCCATATAGCAGGCACACCTGCGGTGTGACATAGGTGGTAACGATGGCATGCTCTTGAGCTGTCATGACACGGACAGGGACTTTATTATGTATATGTCATCATTTCTCTTAAGAAAATTATACTTTCCCACACAATGACAATAATGAACCTTTAGAACACGCCCATAAACCTCATTTGCAGTTTTATTTTTGACCTTCATTAGAGATATACTAAATATGTAGTAACACCTATAAATACGCAAGAAGCTCTGCGGCTCAGAGGGTTTATAAATAAGTTTATAACTGCAGGCGAGTATGAGATATCAAGTGGGTAATAGAGAACCTTTAATTAGAAACTTAAAATATCCTAAACAAAAAGTAATCTAGCCCCTTTAGCATTGACTTTTCCACGATTAGGATAGGAAAATAAATATTTATAGAGTCGAAGGTATCTGTTGAACCTACCAAAATAGACTCGATGGGATTAACTAGGACCAAATCGTCAGGTATATTCTATAATAATGTTACAAGATAAAACCGGAGAGAAAATCTTCATGTAGATGACAATAACTTCTAAACCTTTATGCATTTATATTTTAAATGAAATTTCCTAAAGATTGACTTACATATAATAACAGAGTTGACATCTATATGACTTTAAGACATATAGAAAACAGGCAATTTTCTTACTGCTGTTGGAAACTTTGCTCAGAACATGTAGAATTAATGCATGCACTTTAAAAAGATAATGCAAAATGAACTCGGGCTAAATTTTGGATAAGGTAATCCTTTACACTGAAAACCTATAAAGTTATGGACAAGAGATAATTTTTAAATACTTTCTTTAACTCCAAATTCTATTGACCCTTACAGGACCTGTACAGCTTGGAGGAGAGCACTGCATGGAAACAGTCTCCATGATCCTGGTTAATTTAAGGGCTCTTAATTCTTAATACCTGGCCTAAAAGCACCTCTGGACTTATTTCTGGGAAGTTCTTCATTCTTTTTGTGAAGAAAGGGATTTCTTCTCACTCCTTTAGTTAAGAAATAGTGTTTCCAGTATATGCTGAGCCCAACTCCTCTCTCACATTCTGTCTGGCTAAAACAAAAATTTATGGAAAAAATACTATCTTCCAGACATGTGAACAAGTTTCCAAAAAAAAGCATTATTTCATCTATTTCCTAACAACCCTGTAAATTTGGTACAGTTTTTATCCTCATGTGAGAGAATATATTGAAGAACAGAGATATTGAGTAACCTTCCCAAAGTCACAGAGCTCTCAGTTAACAGAGCAGGATTTAAATCAAGGGAAGAAGGCTATGAGTACCATAGTCTTAAACAATAGGCTGCGTTGTCTCTCAAATAACTGTTATTTCTATCTTTAAAATGGCAAGCCAGTTTGATTCATTTACCTTGAAGGATTAATTTTGAAATTCACTCCGTGGCATCATGAAAATATGAACACATAGACTTAATTAAATCTTGATAAGATCTAGATTATGCTCTATACTTTTTAATATTTGGTGTTCTACATTTTAATTGCTACATAAAAATGCAAGGTAAATAATTAAGTTTATTTTTAGAGTAGCTTCCCCTTATCCACGATTTCATGAGTTCACTTTTGGTGGTTCCAGTAACCTGTGCTCTGAAAATATTACATGTAAAATGACAGGGATAAACAATTCAGAATTTGTAAATTGCCAAGTGTGGTGGCACATGCTTGTAATCCCAGTACCAGGGAGACTGAGACAGGAGGATGGCAGGTTCACAGCCAGCCCCAGCAACTTAGTGAGGTCCTCTGCCACTTAGTGATACCCTGTTTCAAAATAAAAAATGAAACAGGGCTGGAGGTGTATAGCTCAGAGGTAGAATGTCCCTGGGTTCAATCTCTAGTGCACACACACAAGTGTAAATTGCATGCCATTCTGAGTAGTGTGATGAAATCTTGTACCCTCTGCTCTGTCCCAAGATGTGAATCCTCCCTTTGTTCAGTGTTTCCGTGCTGTATACATTAATCATTTGTTAATCACTTAGTATTCATCCAGGTTATCAAATCCACTTATCAGTTTGACTACTGTGGTACCCTATCATAGTGCTTATGTCCAAAGAAATCTTGATTTTAGTTAATAATGGCCCCAAAGTGCAAAACTAGTGATGTTGGCAATTTGGATAGGGCAGAGAAAAGCCAGAGAGTGCTTCCTTTAAGTGAAAAGGTGAGAATTTTCCACTTAACGAAAGAAAAAAAATACCATGTTTTGAGGTTGCTAAGATCTACAATATGAATGAACTTTCTACACATGAAATTGTGAGGAAGGAAAAAAGAAATGTATGCTAATTTTGCTGCTGCACCTCAAAATACAAAAACTAGTGCCACAATGCATGATAAGTGCTTAGTTAAGATAGAAAAGACATTAAATTTGTGTTTTTATGTATAGGAAAAATCATAGACACAAACTATATATAGTTTCTTACTCTCTGAGATCTTAGGCATTAACTGAGGGTCTTTGAACCTATCCCAATAGATAAGGATTGGGGGACTACTATAATTTAAGTGGATTCCATTTCAGAAACAGAAATGTACATAATTTATTTCCTTTTAAAATATAGGTCTAGTTTTTTTCCTGATTTACTAATTTTAAATCTGTTACTTACAGAAAGAAAGAAGGTAACATACTTTCATGTGGTATGGTTCACTCTTTTTTTTTCCAATGGCAAATTTAATCTCAAAGTCAGTCTACCTTTTGGTTCTTGCTGAACCTTTCAAAATTTTTCCAGGGCTGTGACTTTTGCTGTTATGTGGATACGTCTATGACCTGGAACAAGGCTAAGATCTCCAGTTCATCTCATTTGCTAGTTTGCTAGCCAGAATGACTGCTTATAAAACTAGCAAATCCTATTCTTTTTCACATGTGATCATTTTCTTTGTGGGATTAACTACAGCCAATAAATAGTTTTATACATGAAGAAAAAATGAAATGCTTAGAATTTTTCTCACTAGGTATTTTTTTTTTTGGCTAGGGGAAGCTATTTATGACTTTAATTGCCTTAAGTTTGTATCTGTCAACATAAACCTTGAAGTATTATTATAGAATATTCTTGGGCTTGATAATCATTTAATTAATATTAAGCTAAAAATTGTCCTGTTTCTGTTCCCTGATATTCAAGGCCTGAGGAAGCAGAAGGAGGGATGTTAGATGTGACCAGCCAGCTAGTGTTTTAATTTTATAAAGGGGGAGGGTGATATTGCCTATTGTGTTCTTTTCCCTGTCCTAAGACTGCTAAAGTGACAGGTGAGCTCCAGTTGGCACCCATCTAGCTTTTGATATGTACAATAGATAGAATTAAAGCAGAGGAAATTACATGATCTGCAAATAGAGAAAAATATGTCTGGCTGAGTCATCAATGGCACACGGAGCCATGGTCTAGGAGTTAGAGTTAGCTTGCTTCAAGTTCTGTTACTTAGACTTACATAGTTAAGAGAGTTGTCTTACATGTTCATGGTATTCTTTTGGAGGAAATAATGTCTCCTTTTTCCTTCAATGAGATAGTTTAAGGGTTCATATTCATTCATTCAAGAAATCTTTACTGAGTGACAATAAGTACCAGACACTGTTCTAGGCTTGGGGAGTAAAATAATAAACAAATGATGTTATTTTGTTCTTCTTTATTGCTGAGTAGAATTTCATTGTATTTCCCATAATTTTGTAATCCGCTCATCTGTTGATGGACACCTAGGTTGGTTCCATAATTTGGCCACTGTGAATTGTGCTGCTATGAACATGGGTATGCATATATTACTGTTGTTTTCTAGTTTCAATCCCTTTGGTGTGATACCCAGTAGTGGGATAGCCAGATCATATGGTGGATCCATTCCCAGTTTTCTGAGGAATCTCCACACTGATCTCCATAGTGGTTGAACTAGTTTGCAATCCTACCAACAGTGTAGAAGAGTCCCAATTTCCCCACACCCTTGCTAACATTTGTTGTTGTTTGACTTCTTCATGATTGTCATTCTAATTCTAACACCATTCTCAGTACTTCATATGGGTGGGGGGAGGTGGGGGAACACTAAAAGCTGTGTGCATATATGTTAACATCAAATTGATATTCATTGTGATGTGAAACTACAATGCACCAATAAAAGCATGTTTAAAAAATTAGCAGATGTTTATAATAATTATTTCATAAAAAGAATTTCATAAAATAAAATTAATTTCATAAAAAAAGAAAGCGATTCTTGAGGAAATTATAGTGCAAGGAAGCAGATCTTGTCTTACAAATTACATATAGGGGCCGAGCGTGGTGGCGCACGCTTGTAATCCCAGAACTTGGGAGGCAGAGACCGGAGGATACGGGTTCACAGCCAGCCTCAGCTACTTAGTGAGCCCTCTGCAACTTTGTGAGACCCGCTTTCAAAATAAAGTATAAAAAATAGGGCCGGGGGTGTAGCGCGGAGGTAGAGCGCCCCTGGGTTCAATCCCCGGTACCACAAAAAAAAAAATTACATATGGGTCTTTTTTCCTTAAAAAAGTATATAAAGACACCCCTCATGAGCGTACATTTGTTTTGTTTTAATTTAAAGCAGGAAAATATTGGGCTTTTAATGAATCTCTGTCCTTTGAAAACAGAATTAATGTGTTTAAAATAATAATAATAATAATAATAATAATAATAAACAAGAGATATAAACCTCTGTCTTCAGGGAGCTTACATTCTAGGTTTAGAGAGACCACTAAGCAGTAAATAGACAAATAAGAAAGTTCTACACATTTGCTAATCAGTGATAAATACTATGGAGAAATTAAAGCAGGGAAGGGCCATCGGAAGAGTCGGGGAGGGATTTCAGTCTTAAAGCAAAGAATCAGGGAAGGTTTCGCTGAGCCGATATTTGAGTAGAGATCTGAAGAAGATCAAGTAAGAAACACACAAATATCCCGGAAAGGAGTGTGCTATGAAGAGGGGTCAGTCATGAAGACCACGGGGAAGGAGCATGACTGGCATGTTTAAGCAATGGTGGGGAAACTATTGAGACTGGGAGGGGTTTGAGTAAAATTAAGTAAAGTCAGCCAGGGGAGTTAGGAATTACAGCAGTGTGTACCCACTTGCTATTCTTTTTTTTTTTTTCTTTTTTGCGGTACCAGGGATTGAACCCAGGGGCATTCTACCTCCGAGCTCCACCCACAGCCCTATTTTTTTTTATTCTTTATTTTGAAACAGGGTCTCACTAAGTTGTGGAGGGCCTCACTAAGTAGCTGAGGCTGGCCGCGAACCCAGATCCTCCGGTCTCAGCCTCCCAAGTACTGGGATTACAACCGTGCACCACCACGCTCGGCTACTTGCTATTCTTATAATCGGGTCACTGATTTTCCACTAGCCTTTTAGAAATGCTAGTACCAAGCCCCTCCTGTCCCCAACAGGATCTTGAATCTGAAACGGGAAGCACAGATTCTTATTTGAATTCTAGAAGCAGGAATCCCAGTATTGGGCAAAATCCAGCAAAAGTTTTCTTTTTCTGCAAAGACTATGTAGGAAGGACTGTATTTCCAATCTGTTCAGTGTGTTGCTGTGTTACACAAGTCCCTAAACAACATTCACAGATCGGCAATGGTTTATGAATTTATATTTTCCTTTAGAGATTAATTTAGCTGGCAGAGTTAAAGACATTTGAGACTAATTTTGCATAATTTTTGTTTTCTTATAGCATATTGAGCAGAAAGTTTCTATGAAGCAGAGAGAAAATGTTAACAAACATAATATATCCATTGGTCTCTCACTATGCCTTTCTTGCATATACGTGAAAGAAACACATTCTGCCTTACTATATTAATTGGCTTAAAAATTGCTTATTTACTTGCTCTTTCCACTCCATATGGCTAATAATTATTATCAATTAGTTGTTCTAGCACATCTTAATTATTATCAACATAATATTAACACATTTGATTCATTTAATATACACACATTTTGGTTCATTGTTTATAGGACCATTATTAGTTCATGTGCAGCTTCTCATGGTTTCAACATATGGTGCTACCATGTTTACACCTTCAGAACAGTTTAAATCTTTGATTCAGTAAATAAATATTCAAAAGCACAAAATGGCCCGTTAAATGTATAAAAATTTTTAGAACATTTTAATGTACTCAATTATGGTAGGAATCAGTGACTCATATGATCTAAATGCAGGGAAATGTAATGTTTATTGAAAGTCATTACCTGCCACTCATATTTTGTGCTAAATTTATAAATTAACAGGATGATCTTGACATATCAATTGGATATTTGCTTACTCCTTAACTGGAGCAATACAATTTTCATTCTAAATATATATGTAAGTTGGTTATAATAATATGAGAATGATAGACCCTCAGAATATGTTTGGAATGCATTACAATCCATAATTTTTTTCTTGTGTTACCTTTTCGTAAGAATGCTTTGTGATTATTAAGATGGAGTTTATACATTAGCAAATTTACCTTTGTGGGGAATGAAATGCTCCCAAGTTCCATGCTAGTCCAGCAATGAAAACAATACAAAGTTGTTTATAAAATTTCAGCATATTTTGGCATCTATTTGACCCATGTCTCCTTCTAATCTAAAAGGTAAAAGAGTTTCCATTATTCTGTGCTTACTAATTGTTTCTACTTATAGCAACCTACCCATTATTCATTTTATGATAGGAGTTGAATCATTTAATTTTCATTTACCAAAAAATTCATTTAAAAAGAGATATCTGAATCAAGTGTATCTAAAAACAATGCCACATAAAATGATAATACTAAGAGGGGATGGGGAGCAGGTCTTCATGCCAATGGTACTTTCCCAATTTGGCTTTTTTCTATAAATAAATGAAAAGTATCAACAGTATCTATGTTTTCAAGATGAATATGAATGTGAAGTTTTTGGTCTCCCCCTCCTCCTCCTCCTCCTCCT
>PVJS01007917.1:0-38261 GCA_004027185.1 Glis glis
GTACTGTATATTGAACCCAGGAACATTGTATCTCTGAGCTACACCCCTAGCTCGCCCTTCTTTCCTTCCTTCCTTCCTTCCTTCCTTCCTTCCTTCCTTCCTTCCATCCATCCTTCCTCTTTCTTTCTTTTTGAAACAGGGTCTTGCTAAGTTGCTGAGGCCTCAAACCTGCGATCCTCCTGTCTCAGTCTCCCAAGCACTGGAATTACAGGCGTGCACCTCCAGGCCTGGCTCAACCTTCTCTTTTAATTCATGACATTACATTACATGTCATAGCCCCTGGTCTGACTTGGCATGAGAAATATTAGGTTCAGTATCTAAAATTTGTGTCTCATGTGTTTTGGAGGCACTCTGAAATAACTTGCTATTAAAATTTAAACAAATTCAGCCAGGCATGGTGACTCACACTTGTAATCCCAGTACTAGGGAGGCTGAGACAGGAGGATCGCAGGTTCGAGGACAGCCTCAGTAAGTAGTGAGACTCTCATCAACCTAGCGAGACCTGTTTCCAAATAAAAATAAAATAGGACTGGGGGTGTAGCTCAGAGGTAGAATGCCCCTGGGTTCATTCCCCAGTACCACACACACACACACACAAACAAATTAAACAAATTCTTTTGTATGTAGCTGCTTTTAGGGGCTCATTAATAACTAATCAATATTCATAAGATTTGACCAGAAGCGGTGATTCTGGTGGGGAGATAATCAAGATCTTGGCCCTTCTGCCATCGCTCTCCACTCAATGTGTAAAGCACTTGTGTTCGCTCCAGGAATTTCCTGGTTGCAGACATTGGCATCATATCACCTTGCTTAATTAGCTCATATTTTAGTGTTTTTCTTTTACCATTTATTCAATTTCTGATATTGTGGACCAGCAGAGGAGACACTGCTGCCCGCTTGCCTCACTCCTGTAAGAGATTGCTGCCATCTGCAGCAACGCAATTCACCTCCACGGGACAGAGAGCCACCAGTCCAAACTTGCCTTCGCCGGCCCTCTCTCCCGCGTACGAACACAGCACAGATGGAGGACTTACTGCTTGTGAACATTTCTGCTCCTAAAAGCAGAGCTTTATTTCTCATTTATTGGAGTACTTGTTTTCTTTCCTATTTCCCTTAGATAATTGGAATCAACTCTTTTACTTGATTACAGCATTTAGAAAGAGAGATCTAGTTTAAGTTAATTTTCTCATTCTCCATGTTTCCCTGTAAATAATAAGGAAGGCTTGTAGGAAAAACACATTCTCCTATCTTCATTGAAAAACACATTCTCTTATCTAAAAAAACCTCTTCTGATTCTTTTAATCAAGATAACCTCGTGAACTATCATCTCATTGTGAGTCACACATATTCTCTATATATGCTCTGATATGGTTTATTCATAACCGTCTCTCCCAACTCATGCATCATCTCCCTAAATTTGCCTTGCTCTAAGAGACATGTATTCTGCCTTCCTTTTTTATTTTTTGGTACTAGGGATTGAACCCAGGGGCATTCTACCTCCCAGCTATACTCCTAGCCCTTTTCCATTATTTTTATCTTGAAACAAGGTCTTTCTAAGTTGCTGAGGCTGACCTTGAACCTACAATCTTCCTCACTCAACCTTCAAAGTCTGAGATCACAGGCGTGTGCCACCATGCCTGGGCTCAGTTGTCTTCCATCTCAATCAGCGATATTCACTTGCTTCAAGATGTTAAGAGGTTTTGAGTGAAGATACAGCCCTTGCTGAGACTTTAGATAGAAGGACATTCCCTAAATATTATGAGTTAAAAATAACCCATCCCCCCATGTATAGGAATCTATATACAGTCCAGTGTGGTGTTGACTGTTTTAGGCACCAGAGATATAGGAGGGAACTAAACTGGCAGCTTCTTATGAACCTTCTGTTCTAATGGGGGAAGACAGAGTTTTAACAACAAGTAGCTGAATGTATAAAGCCAAGGAATGGTGAGTGCTTATGGGAGTCACTCGCCCACTCTTCTTGGATTCCTTCCCAGCCCTTCCCCTTGAAAATAGACTTCCAAGGTTCCTTGCCCTCTGGCTTCCAGCTACTTTTGGTTAAAGGCAGCGCTATCAGGAGACGAGAAAACAACAGGACGGACATATAGAGTACTTTCCTTGTCTGTTTCATGCAGTGTTTTCTCCACAGAAGTCACCTCTCTGCTATATGATGCCATTATGTTAATCAATCCCTCCTCTTTGCTCTCCGGGGACTCACCTCTGTTGAAGTCAGCTCCTCACCTTCTGCCTCTAGCCCTGAAGGTTGCAGCAGTTTCCAGATCTTCCTAACCCCTACTGTGTCTTCCAACACCTTTGTCACTATCTCCTTGCATTACGGTTCTTTTAGATCACCTAGTGATTGCTCTTTCTGTATTGGACCTTGTATGAGACAGTGCTATGAAGTATAACTGATAAGAGAGCAGAGAGGAAAGGTGATTCTGTTTTTCATAAAATGGCCAGAAATGGCTTTGGGCAGAGACCAGAATAAGATAAGGGTATGAGCCATCATAATGTCTCAGGGGGACGTGTTCCCTGCTGAAAACAGAGAGGTTGTATATTCCTTGAGGCGAAAATGTGC
Source organism: Glis glis (assembly GCA_004027185.1). Classification (NCBI taxonomy): domain Eukaryota; kingdom Metazoa; phylum Chordata; class Mammalia; order Rodentia; family Gliridae; genus Glis; species Glis glis. The sequence continues at coordinate 2,576 of PVJS01007917.1, forward strand.
TTGGTATATCAGAAAAAGAGACACAGACCAGTGTTATTAGAAAATAATGTGTGAGAGACAGAGCTATAGGAAAAGGAGTCAGAGAGTTACTAGGGGCCAGATCTTAAACAGTAGGGCTGTGTAAGATCTGATAGAGGTGATCAGGATAATTAGAGAGAAAAGTGACTTGAGCTGATGGTTCTCGATGGTCCATGGAGACTAGACTGAGACTGAGGGATGAGTATGTACAAAGAGCTCAGTTGGGGGCCGTGGCAGTAGTCTGTCTGGATAGGTTACACAGAGAGAGAAGTGGAGTTGTGACAAAGCACAAATGTAGGGTATGTTTTGAAGGTGGAGCCATTGATAAATTGGATGAAGAGTGTGAAAGAAAGACTAAAGGATGACTCCAAGGTTCCGAGCCTTGGAAGCCATATGCACAGGGATGAGATTGGCTGAGTTGGTAAAGAATTAACGAGGACCAGTCCTGGAGGGCATTACAGAGGTGAGCAGGAACCAAGGGTTGGGTTTTGGGTGCGGTAAATCTGAGATGCTAATAGATATTAAATCTAGATGCTAGGTAGACATTAAGATATGTGTGTCCAGAATCTAGGGAATAGACTGAACTAGAGATTAATTTTTGGAATCATTAACATTATAGGTGGGGTGCTGGGTGAGATCTAGGGAATAATTAGAGAAATACTGGAGAGACTCTTGCAGTGAACTTTGAGGCAATTCAGTATTTGCAAGGCAGACTGCGGAGAAGGATCCTGCAAGACAGACTGAGATGAGGCAGCCAGGAAAGCAGGAAAATATCAGAAGAATATGGCTTCCAAGAAATGAAATGAAGCAAGTGTTTCAAAAGAAGAGCACAATTAATTGTGTCCAGTGTTGCTCTGAGGTTGATAAAGAGGGCGGAGCTGAGTGTGGTGGTACATGCTCATAGTCCCATTAGTTGGGAGGCAATGACAGGAGGATTCCAGGTTTGAGGCCAGCCACAGCAATTTAGTGAGGCCTCACATACTTAGAGAGACATTGTTTCAAAATAAAAAGGGTTGGAGGTTTTACTTGGAGGAAAATGTCCCTGGTTCAATCCCTTGTACAAAAAAAAAAAAAAAAGAAGAAGAAGAAAAGAAAAGAAAGAGAGAAGAGGGTGGAGAATTGACCATTAGATTGGTTATTAACTACTGCACTGTGGCACCTACGGTGATGATAGTGGGGTCTTGCTTAAGAAAAATGGGCAGTAAGTTGGGGGACTAAAGAAGAAACTTCATCCTTTATTAGATGAAAGAAATCTCTCTTATCTGGAAAAGAAGCACTCCTCCCCTGCCCTGGTAAAAAGCAAATTTCTAGAATTAGAAATGTCTACCATGCCTTGTCCTGTCATTCTAGGCCGTCATTTTCCAGCTGGGTGTGTTTTGACATTTTGAGAAGGGGAATCCTTTACTGGAGAACTGGTCTGTGCATTGCAGGACACCTGGCTTCCTTGACGCCCCCCTTTGCCCAACATGAAATGGCAAAGCAGTTATATTACTTTGCCGCTTTACTCTGCGGGCTTTGCATTTCTACCAACGACAGTTCTGTTTCCTTAGTTTAACGGATCCCCATCCTCCATGCCCTCTTTGAATGTTTTCTTTTTCTTACACTTGTTAATTCAAATGAGTAAAAATGAGTGGCATTACTGTTGATATAAATACGTGAAGAATTGCAAAAGGGGTAGGGAGATAATCTGAGGTAAAATAATATCCAATTCAACTAGACTTTTGTACTGTCCGCAAGGCCTTGTTCTCAGTACAGCCCAGAGCACAAAGTGGGACTCTGTGTCTGTGTTTTCTTGGGTGTTCTCAGTGGAGAAATTGAGCAACTCCTGTTTCCCCTCCCTTTCCCTTGAATAATCTTTAAAATGCTCTTTTTATCCTACCTTTTCTATTCCCCATGCTATTGTGCAAGATGAGGATGAGTCTCTTTTAAAAGTCATTTTAGACAAATACCCTCTAGTTATGAGTCACCAGCACTGCTGAAAACTAATTTATTCTTAATTTTGAGGTTTAGATTTGTTGAAAGCTCAAGTTCCTGTCATTCTATCTGTGTCTCCAGTCCAGTACTAGTCTACCTCTTACTATTCATTTAGCCTTGTGCAAGGCACTTAATTTTCTGTGCCCCATTATTCTTCATCTGAACCTATAATTATAGTAGTGCCTATGTTTATTATTAGTACCTATAGGGTTTTTGTAAGAATTAAATAAAATTCTACTTATATTGACCGCAAAAGAGTATCTGGAGCCAGGTATGGTGGTGCACGCCTGTAATTCTAGTACTTGGGAAGCTGAGATAGGAGGATCACAGGTTTGAGGCCAGCCTCAGCAATTTAGCAAGGTCCTCAGCAACTTAGTGAGACCCTGTTTCAAAATAAAAAAAAAAAACAGGGCTGGGGGTGTAGCTCAGAGGTAGAACATCCCTGGGTTCAATCCACAGTAATCCCTCCCACAAGATTATCTGGGTATCAGTAAATGGCTAATAAATGTTAGCTATTGTTAATATTTAATATGATTGTTCATATGCTCTTAGTCCGGGTTCGCGGCCAGCCTCAGCTCTCTCTCTCTCTTTCTCTCTCTCTCCCTGTCTCTCTCTCTCTCTCTCTCTACTTAGTGAGGCCCTCCACAACTTCGGGAGACCTGGTTTCAAAATAAAGCATAAAAAATAGGGCCGGGGGTGTAGTGCGGAGGTAGAACGCCCCTGGGTTCAACCCCCGGTACCGCAAAAAAAAAAAGTTTTTAGTAAATTAATCCTTTTAGAATAGTCCTTATGGAAAAAGGCATAGTTGACTAGACATCTATAGATCTTCTGCCCTGGCTACATAGATCAAAAAAACGCTTGAAGGCAAAGTTAAGACTGTATTTTATACCATATAGCTGATAATCGCACCTGCCTTAGTTGTGAAAAGTGATAGCCCTATCTGGAATGGTTACTGGAGCTTATATGTGCTAAAATAATTACATCATACCAATGAAAGTATTAAAGAAAGAAAAGAGAAACAAACACAAACCTTCATGAATCAAAATCAGAAGTGAGGCTAAAAAAAACAAGAGTTCTTGAAATAAAACGAGTGTTTTTTTTTTTTTTTTGCGGTACCGGGGATTGAACCCAGGGGCGTTCTACCTCCGTGCTACACCCCCGGCCCTATTTTTTATACTTTATTTTGAACCCGGGTCTCACAAAGTTGCGGAGGGCCTCACTAGGTAGAGAGAGAGAGAGAGAGAGAGAGAGAGCTGAGGCTGGCCGCGAACCCGGATCCTCCGGTCTCTGCCTCCCAAAGTACTGGGATTACAAGCGTTCACCACCACGCCCGGCTTATAGAGTATTTTTTTTATCAATAAGGCACAAACCCCCAAATTACCAGTCATTCTAGAAGTAAAATGACCCAAAGCTCCCTCATGAATTGCCAGCATATTCAAGGTGAACTAATACTTTCTCATCTTATTTTATCGTTGTCTCTACCACTTACTTTTATAGCCTCACAAGGCTGGTTTCTGCAGTCCACTGCATAGATTGAGTGCCAGTCATTAGTCTTTGCTCGTACCTCCGTTCCTTTACACTCTACCATAGATTGCAGGGGACTTTGTTAGCCTGCAAGCTGTATTTTCCAGGGTGTCATGCAGCCACCTTCAGGTTATGTTCTACCAGGGAGAGGAATGAGTGGGAGAATGGAGATCATGAGAGAAAGAAGTGGCTTTCCCTGCCTTGCAGGTTCTGGGGAATTCATGCCAACAGTAGCGGTGACAGCCCTACAATGGCCGCATGGTCAGCAGCCATACGAATATTGGCCGTGGTTTCAGCTCCGATCAAGGTGGCCGTTCAGGTAGATCCAGAACCAACCGCGACAGCATCTCCAAAGGTGCAGAGACAAGTATAAACTCATGGCTCCAGCTCGGCAGTACCAGTGGCCGCTCATCTGTGTGTATCAGCCTTCCTACTTTTTGCCCCCCAGGCCCTTTCTGCTTTATTTTCTAGCTCTTCCTGCATTTGTACACCTAATTCCCTGCATCAAATTCCCTGTTTGAGATATTTATACAGATTGTATTAGAGAAAATACGAGTGCAAAATGTCTCAAATACAGTTACATGTTTCTGTTTAGAAATTGCCACATAGGTTTAGGGATTTACTAAGAATTTCAGGGCATGGCCTTTGGTTATATTTAAGCTCTCATATTTCATCATCTCCCGCCATAACTTGGGATACCTTTATTGCACACATGTTCAAAAGAAAGGGAAGTAGTTTTGCCCAGCAGTGGTGAGCTAAATCTCAGACTCAGAAAGCACAATTTTGCAAAAAAAAAAAAAGGCTTCTCCTATAAGCAATAATTAGCTCAGCTCTGTATCCATGAGTTTCCCTTTTTTCTACTTGGCGCAAGTAGACTTTATTATTAAAGAAGGATAGTGGCGGTATAGGTTACATAAACTTCATATTATGGCATTCTCCACTGGGGCCCTGTTTCTTAAGAAAAATCCCACTCATTCCTCTGATAAGGACAAGTATTTCCCACTATTTAGTTTATTTCAGTCTAGATGATCTGCAGTCTCAATTCTCATTTCCAAAACCCAAAGCAATATTCTGCTTTTTTATGTTAGAACTTTGGTCCCCCTACTCTAATAAAAAACCAGAGAAAGAAATAAGTTGAATTGAGAGAAGGCTTTGCACTTTCATAGCAAGCTGGTGCTTGAGATGATGAAATCACTGACTCACTGTGGGGAAAAATGTAAATTCTGGACCAGACTGGTGTAGATCAAAATAGAAGAAATCCCTCTAAAAAGCATGATCACTATGAGTAGTAGGTCCAGTGTCCAAAAACAAATAACCCAAATTCCTTCCTCATAATTTCCCAATTTAAGGCTCTAGTTTTTTCAGATTATTTGGAACTCTACTACACTGTTGGTGGGATTGCAAATTAGTACAACTGCTGTGGAAAACAGTGTGGAGGATCCTCAGAAGAATGGGAATGAACCTACCATATGACCCAGCAATACCACTTCTAGGCATCTACCCAAAAGAACTGAAACCAAACTACCAGACTAATGCACGTGTATCTATGCTTATAGCTGCACAATTCACAATTGCCAAACTTTGGAACCAGCCAAAGTGTCCATTGACAGATGAATGGATCACAAAACTATGGGATATGTACACAATGGAATTTTATATGGCCACAAAGAAGAACAAAATCACATCATTTGCAGGGAAATGGAGAGAACTGGAGAACATTATGCTAAGTGAAATTAGTAAGTCACTAAGAGTGAAAAGTTGGATGTTCCCCCTAATATGTGGAAGCTAGATAGAATGGGACTTAGAAGGGACTCCTGACAAAGAAGAAGAAAACTTTAGATGAACAAAGAAGGTGACCTAACTGAGGGAGTTGGGAGGGAGGTGGAGGGAAACACACTATAGCACATGATGTATATACACAGACTTACAAGACTCAATCACTATGTGGAACACGAAAGAGAGGGAAGGGGGAGGGAATAGGGTGGGATTTGAGGGGGGGCTAAATGAGCAATGTGTGCATGTATGATGCTGCTACCCTGACATGTACCAAAATGTATAACTACAATGCACCAATAAATGAATATATATATATTCATATATATATATATATATATATATATATATAAAGAAAAAAGTCTATGAGACAGGTGTGGTGGTGCACACCTGTAATCCCAGTACTTGGAAGGCTGAGATAGGAGGATCATAGGTTCAAGGCCGGCCTTAGCAAGTTAGTAAGGCCCTCAGCAACTTAGTGAAACCCTGTTTTAAAGTAAAAAATAAAATAGGGCTGGGGGGTGTAGCTCAGATGTAGAACACCCCTGGATTCAATCCTCAGTACAAAAAAAAAATCCTGAAAATAATGTATTATTTATCATGAACTTCCTTTTTCTCTCTTCTCTCATCAACTTTGTCACATTTCTCTAAAGCTATTTCCTGAGTCCTTATTAGAATTCATTTCAAATTTGGTGCAATAAAATATGCCTGCCTAAGGCAGTGATTAACCATCCATATTGAAAGGTCTACGGTGGTGATTCCATGGCAAAGAAACCTAATTAAATGTCACAGACTTTTTACTACTTCTCTGCTTAACTAGAAAAGTCATAAAGAAGGTTGCCTTAGGGTCTCCAAAATGCTTGTCAATATGGATTTTAAAAGCTGATGCTAAGCTGGGTGTGGTGGTCACACCTGTAATCCCAGTACATGGGAGGCTGAGACAGGAGGATCGCAGGCTCTAGGCCAGAGTGTGGTAATTTAGCAAGACCCTGTTTCAAAATAAAAAAATAAAATAGGGTTGAAGGTGTAGGTAGCTCAGAGGTAGAATTCCCTTGGATTCAGTTCCCAGTACCACACACACAAAGTGTGCCACTTCGCAGCTATTATAAAGAACTAATAAAATCTGATTTATTTTATTTTTAACATGCTTTTATTGGTGCATTGTAGTCTCACATTACAATGAATATCAATTTGATGTTAACATACATGCACACAGCTCTTAGTGTCTCCCCCTGCCTCATATGAAGTACCGAGAATGATGTTGGTATATTCTCATAGGTACACATTGTTTATGATAGTAATTCCATTGATTCGCTTCTTTCTTGCCCTTCTCTTTCCCTTGTACCACTTCCCTTGCTCCACTGAGGGTTCTCCATTATCATCCGGCATCCAAAATTATGGGAAATACACACAATGGAATTCTACTCAGCAATAAAGAAGAACAAAATAATATCATTTACAAGCAAATGGAAGGATCTGGAGAACATTATGTTAAGTGACATTAGCCAATCACAAAAAAAGAAGGATCATATGTTTTCATTAATAAAAGCTGATTTTTAATCAGCACCCTGTAGAGCATCCGACTGCATAGTGCTAGCTCAGGAAAAAAAATCAAAATTTGAAGTATGGTTTTTACTGAACCCATATTGCTTTCATATCATTGTTAAGTTGAAAAACAGTATGTTGAACCATCATAAGTTGGGGAATCTTCTGTATTTCTGTCCTGATTGTGCTGAAAGCACTCACAGGAAAAAAAAATTAGTCAATCTAAGTATCAAAATGGTGAGGAATACAGTTGTAACCCTTTAAAAACGTGCATGAAATAGAAAAAATATAACTGCAGCTGGCTAGAATTTTGTCTTGAGGAATAGTTAACTCCTGCTGCTGAGGCAGGAAAGCCTCGTGGTGACTGGGGATGGGTGGAGCTAGGGCGATGGCTTGCTGAGAGGAGACAGGAAAAAAAATCAGTTTAGGAAAGAACTTCCCAGTACATGCTTTCTAGTGTAGACTCAACCTAAAAGTAATCCTTTCCACACAAATGCAGAGAAGCTGCTATTTATTTATTGATTTATTCATTCATTCATTCAAGAAAATGATACGTTTAGTCTGTCAGCATTTCTTTATATTACTAAGTTTACTGACTTCTATATTAGGTTTATATTATAATATTTACCTTGATTGAAGCATAGTGAGAATTCAAGTGCATGCCAAAATAGAGAAAAACTCTTTACAGAGATCACTTCAAGATAATGCTAATCCCTGGGCATGGAAGAGAATTACGCATGGCCTTGGAAGTTCCAGGCAGCTTCCACTAAGGAATGCCAGTTCTGACATACCTGTGGTTAGTTCTCAAAGGTTCTGGGTTGGTAGGAGAGACTTAAGAGTGGACACAAGGGATATTCTTTTCGCATATAAGAAAATTGAAGTCCAAAGAAGAGTTAAAACTTAAAGGTACACACTTGACATTTGGTTACTCATAATGACATTCTGTTTGTAATGAATTTGATGGAAAATTACAGGGGTTGACATTTATAATTACTATGTTATTAGAATCATAGAATGGGACTTTTCCCATTGCCTTAGAAGTATCTTCTACTGGGACAAAGAAAGACAAAGTACCCTGAGAACATCTCTAATGTGCACAAAATCAGTAACGATGTGAAAGACACTGCTAAGGTGGATGCATAAGAAAGTGAGGAATTTGGGGGATGGAGGTGGGTTAGTTGGTGATGTTCTCAGAATCCTTCCCACAACTCAAGACTTTTTTTGTGTGTGTGTGGTACCGGGGATTGAACCCAGGGGCGTTCTACCTCCGCGCTACGCCCCCGGCCCTATTTTTTTTTATGCTTTATTTTGAAACTGGGTTTCACGAAGTTGCAGAGGGCCTCACTAAGTAGAGAGAGAAAGAGAGAGAGAGAGAGAGCGCTGAGGCTGGCCGCGAACCCGGATCCTCCGGTCTCTGCCTCCCAAGTACTGGGATTACAAGCGTGCACCACCACTCCCGGCACTACTCAAGACTTCTGAGCTGCAGAATTGGTAGCCTCTTCCAGTCCTATCATCTAGTGCCTGGTGAGAGGTTTCTTGAGAGAGTGTGGTGTGTGTGCATACCCTGCAGGTGTAATTGTGAACAAAGAGACTGGTGCCTGCTTCAGGTCTGTCAATTCCAGAAAGTGCTGGAAGGCTGCTGGAGGAGCTGACAGCAGAACGAAAAGAGACTAACTTCAGTGTGGCTTGGGATTAAAGGACAGTGGCATCATCCTCTGGGTCCCCGTGGCCCTCTGAGTGCATGGAAGAGGATCTTAGCAGCTCCTCCTGTTCCACTGAGAGAGCAAGTAGGTTAATGGAGAGGTGGGACACTGGCTGCCAAGGTATAAACTGGTCAAATGAGGTTAGACCCCTCCCAGGAATCCATGTGCTGGTGAGGCTGATGGGAAATGCTGCTGCCCATCTTTAAAGGGATCCTCAGCAAACCTTTCCCTTTATTTATTTATTTATTTATTTATTTATTTATTTATTTATTTATTTTGGTACTAGGAATTGAACCCAAGGGTATTCTACCACTGAGCTACACTCCAGCCCCTTCTTGTTTTTAATTTTGAAACAGGGTCTCTTTAAAATGCTGAGGCTGGCCTCAAACGTGGGATCCTCCTATCTCAGCACCTTCTCTTAAATGCCAATGATAGCAGCTGCCGAGGGCCTTCACAGATATTTGAGGCTGAGAAAGTTCAGGTTTGCATCAGAAGGCTGTTCATTTCAAACTCCGAATTTGTACATATTAGTGCATTTTGTGTGTGTGTGTGTGTATGTGGCATTGAGGATTGAACCCAGGGGCATTCTACCTCCAAGCTACACCCCCAGTCTTATTTTTATTTTTTGTTTTTATTTCAAAGCAGAGTCTTGCTGGTTGATGAGAGTCTCACTATTGTCTGAGACTGTCCTTGAACCTACAATCCTCCTGTCTCAGCCTCCCAAGTACTGGAATTACAAGTGTGTGCCACCATGCCCGGCCTATGAGTACTTTTTTTAAGGAGAAAAACCTTTCTATGGCTGAAGCCTTAGAAAGGTCATTGATAAAGTTGCTGTCGTAAAGAGAGCATAGCTTTGTATTTTAAAGACTCTACCTGAAATTGAGAGTTCTTTGCAATTAGTTCCTCGGCTCTAAACTAAAAAGAATCTAGATCAGCCTGGGGAAATAACACTGCGTGGGATGCCGGAGTGAGTAAGAGACAAGAACCAGGGCAACCAAATACCAGACAGGTTGAATCAGAGCTAGGGCAGCAATTGTCCTAGGCCCTTTTTGCTACAGCATGATGGTTAATTAAATGAAAAGGGATTGGTAGATAGTTAGTATGAGAGTACTTGCACACTATTTGTAGTTGTCTAGCTAGAGATATATTTAGCTGTTCTAAATATGATAGAGGTCATTCCATACTGCAGATTCAGTTTATTTTTCATGGAAATTTTTCCCTATAAAATTCTAAATAAAAAACCCTCAAAACTTCAAATAGTATGGCAGAGATTGTTAGTTTTATCCAAGTATTTCTCTGTTTCTTCTGTAACAACAGAATTCCAATTTTTATCTTGGCACAATGGCTATGCAGATTCATCTTCTCTTACAATTATTCTTTGCATTGTGTGTAAGAGGAAATGATGTGTTTGACTCTGATGTGCTGAGAAGGTTGGGTTTTATTTTCTCCCACCTGCTGGCTGGAGTGTGGGAGAGCTGTGAGCCATGGTGGACTAGTCAGATTAGGCAAAACCCCCAGAAAGAGTAGAGCAGCAAGGCAGAGGGGATCTGGGACTTTGGCTCTGGGGACAGATGAATAGCCTACACTGCTTAAATGTAGGCTGCTTATACCAGAACCGTTTACTTGAGGAAGAAGTAAGCTTTGCTCATACTTAAGCCCTATTACTTTGTGTCCCCTTTATAACAATGGAACCCAACTCATATTCAAGTAAAACAGGTATTCACCCATTCATTTATTCATTCATCCAATGAGTTGATGTTTTATGCCTGTGATATATCGGTCCCCACTAATGGTGCATTTGATAATAAACAAAACAAACCACTCCCCCGATCTTAACAAAGTGAGGGGTTTCAGACAAAAATCTATAATATGTCAGGTGATATCTCATAATTGTAAATGCTATAAACAAAATCAAACATTATAATCTAATAGACACAGCAATTGCGTGTATAGGGAGCCTACTTAATAATGAGTTGATTATAGACAGTTTCTGTGAGAAAGTGATAATTAAGATGAGATCAGAATGATAAGAAAGGATTAAAGATCTGAAGTCCTGGAATAAGAATGTTCCAGGGGGGAGATCAGTTTTGTTGAGGGCTGTCAGAAAATGGCACACAGAAAGAAACATGGATGTGTCTGAGTGGAAGGGGACGCACAGATCCCCTGATCATGTGAGAGTTTTTAAACAGGGCAAGAAGTTTGAATTTTGGTGCCATTGCAGTGGGTAGCCACGAGAGGGTTTTAAATCGGGCAGTGATATGCTCTGGTTTTTAATCGTTTTGAAAAGACATTCTAACTTCAGTAGCAGCAGGAAATAGGTGTGACAGAAACACTACCGTGTATTCACTAGACAGCTTTGAGTTTCTTTCTGCCCCAAACGGGCAGACAACACTGTTTAATCTCCCTTGCAATTAGGTGGGGCCGATGGAATATGGGTGGGAATGAGGTGGGCCATGTGAGACCCTTGACCCCAAATCTCCTCCTGTGAACCTACGCACTCTCTCTTCCCTTATCTGCTTGTTGGATGCTGTACTCTGAGCCTTTGGTAATGGTGGGACCTGGTCACTGAATGGCTAAATGGAGCAGAGACTCCCTGATAAAAATAATCCTTTATTGTGGGAAGGTGCAGAAGTTTGGGTACTGTTTGTTTACGCAGTCGGCTGAACCTGACTGATACAGATAGCTCGTGTGGTAACAAGAACAAGAAATCACAGTGCCCTGGCTCAAAGGCAGCAGAAAAGGTAGTGTAAAGTGAGTGGGTTTGAGTTATAATTTCAAATAGGTATAATTTGAAAGTACAGCAAACAGCAAGTGACTGATGGATGGAAGGGAGATTTCAAAGGTAGGAGCAAAATTTAAAAATGTGATTTTTTAGGACTTTTACCTGAGCAGTGGTGTGGTTTGCAGTTTCATTACCTATAGAGGTGGTGTGGAGGTAGTGTTCACGGGGGAAGACTTGAGAAGGAGCAAGTATATACAGGGTGAGGGGAATCTGGCTGGGATACCTTTTGAGAGTCTTAGACATTTCAAGTGGAGATTTTGGAACCATAAGTCTATATCCTAAAGGAGAAGGAAGATAAAAATTTGGAATCACCATCCGATAGATGTTGTGGATTTAATCAACAATTGTATTCCAAAGCCCCTCCCACAGAACAGGTTGTTTCTCATAAGCATGCCCACTCCTTAGCAATGTCTAATGTTTGGGGTCACCACATTTATAAAGATCCCCACACGCAATCACATCAGAGAGAAACAAAGGAAAGGACACGAGCATGGACAAGCAAGTTAACGCAGTGCGAAGACTTAGTCCACAGATACACACAGAGGTTTAGAGCGAAAATTCCATTCCCTTAGAGAACGATGGCTACCACCCAGGTGTCAAAAAAAGGACAAGACAAGAAGTCTGGGACCTCCTCAGTACTGCTAAATCGATTCTGCTGATTGCTGCTGAGATTATAGGAAGAGAAAAGAAGAAATGATGATCACTGGAGTGGAATTCCATTTACCACACTGTTGGTTTAGGTCACTGAGACACGAGCTAAAATTGTCTGCTGTAAAAGCTAAATAAAGAGACATCGTTAAAAAAAAACCCAACCAAACAAAACATCTGCTAACATTTAAAGAAAATATTATTATTTTCACTACTCTAATTTTAAGACATGCCTTTTTTGGAAAAGAAAATGGTAAACTCACTGCTCCAAGATAGCTACAATCAACTATTATACTTTTCCATAAATTATTCAGCATTATTTAAATTAATAGTGCAGAAAACATTTGCCATCCTATTTACTACCCAGGTATATTTATCTTTAGTCAATTAGTTGGTCATATCCCTGGGCTTTGTTTTTACAATTGAGTTTTTGTCATTCTAGTCAAGGTTACTATTCTCCTGCTCAAATATCCACTTACCCCCTGGTAGGACCCTCTAGATTTCAACCAGGCTTAAGGCCATATGAAATAACACATTTCCCAGCCTCTTTTGCAGCAAGCTGTGATCCTGTGAATAAATTCTATCCAGTGCTATATTAGTTGGAGAACAATTTAATAACTTTTGAGAAATTTTTGAAGAGGCAATGGCTTGGGCCCTTTCCCGCTTCTTCTATCTCCCTACTTAACACGTGGACATGACGGCTGCATTTCCCTCCTGGACCATGAGGACATGGCCCCTCCACAGCTGGCTGCCTGCATGCTCACTGGGTTCCAGATGACAGGGGAGACCAGAGGCCAGCCTCATACTGTGCATATCCAGACCTCGACATGACAGAAGCACAGATTTCTATTTTGTTTAAGCTCCTCTTTTGCAGATTTCTGTTCCCAATAGGAAAGACTAATCTTAACTAATAGAGCTATTCAACTTTTAATTTTCAAATCCATGTTAGTTTTGAGGGGCTCCTCGAATGCAGGATAGCTGTCAGAAGAAATCGTGAAATAAACTTATTTAAAAAATTTTTCAGATTTAATATGTTGACTTGGTCTCTGTTCTGACGCTGCTTTTCTATTTCTTTTCCTTTATATCTCATTCCCGTTCTCTTTAACCATCAACTACCCATCCTGGATACGAGTTCCGTTCTCCTTCACCAGAGTCTCTGCCAGCTCAAGGAGGGCTCCTTTGTAGGAAATTGGAATGAGAGGATCCTCGGGTGGGGGCGGTTCCATTGGCTCATGACTTGGCAAGAGGGCTAGTTGTGAGAATCAGAAAAAGGTGCCCTTTCCCCAGGTGGATTCAGCCCCACACAGAACATAAGGCTTGGCAAGCAGAACCCGGGCTGCGTTTCAACCTCCATTCACCGCCTTGGCTCGGTGCCCCCGTGCAATAAACTATATGCACACGTTTTCAGCAGACAGTTCTTCACCCAGAGGCTCAGCTCATTGGCAACAGGATCCTGACACAAAGAAGGGTATGGGCATGCCCTAGTTTAGAGCACAGTCATTTGGACTCACTATCAAGTATTGTGATAGTTATCTATCACTGTCACCAAACTACCTATGAAAAACAAGATGAAAGGAGGAAAGATTTGTTTCTGCTCATGGTTTCAGTCATGGGTCACTTGGCTTTGTTGTTTCTGGGCCTGTGGAAGGTGTGGCGGAGGAATGTTGCCCACCTCACAGTGGCCAGGAAGCAGAGAGAGAGAGAGAGAGAGAGAGAGAGAGAGAGAGAGAGAAAGAGACAGAGAGACAGAGAGAGATCACTTTTATAACAATGCCCCTCTCCCAAAACCCATTATGAAGGAATTCATCGATGGATTAATCCACTAATGAAGTCAGAGCCTTTATGATCCGATCATGAGGTCCCGTCTCTGAACATTGTGCCTTGGAAATCAAGCCCTCAACACATGAATTTTGGGGTATATTTCAGATCCAAACCATAACCAATATCATTCTTGTTATTGTTTCTTCATGTCTAAATATTGGCTTTCTTTGCTTAATTTATTCCCCACTACATCCAGGACTCTTACTGGGACCTTTTTGTTGGTTGCATATACCTCTGTTGCTGACACTGTTTTTGAAAGCTTCCACTACCCGTGCCTGTCCACTGGACATTGCTTTGCTGAGCCCTGGGTGTGTCCTTGGGGTTTTCTATCTCAGTTCTTAGCTTCCTCTTATGCTGATGTCTTATGGATGGGTACTGGACAAGGTTGTAGAAGTGGAAGGATGCCAGATACATTAACTGGAAAGTTAACTGAATTCACTGTCATTAGTTTAATGAGATCATCATAGAAATAGTATTTTAAAATATTCTGAAAATTTTAAATGTAAGCAAAATATCAAAATGTTCGATACAGAGACTTTTTCATGTGCTTCAAAGAATACAGTTTTATTTTCTTTACAGGTCTTCTTTCTCCTAATTTCTGGGACTCAGTAGTATATTATTTACTATATTTTATTAGAAATCCCAGTAGTAGTACCACTATTACAACCCAAGATCTCTCAGCCTTAGTCAACTTATAGCATTAAACAGCCTTTATGTTTTGTTTTTTTCTAGTCCTCACGTATACGAATAAGCTTGCACAAGTCACAACCCAACTTAAAAAACAACCCAGGCTGGCTCGACCTCTCTGTCATCTGCAGCCAGAGGCTTTGGTGTTGAGAACAGAATGCAGGCTGTCCTTGTTTCTCCACCCGGCACAGCCTTGCAGGGTTGTTTCCGTGCCCTTCATTTGGTTCCTCTTCTTGTTCCAAATGCAAAAAGCATAGATAATATCTTGTTTGTGATCTCTATTTCATGCTAATAATAATAGTAACTATAAAGCCATTATAAATTGTAGAGGCTCTTTGTTCTATGTTCCTCATCTGAGCTTTTATCTGTTGGATATAAAAACAAGTTAGAACCTATAGGAGTACTTCATTGCAAAGTTAAAGAGGTCCCTGGAAGAGCTCAGGTGAACAGTGGGCATCATGTTAGTCCTCTTGGTATGCACTCGCTCCTGGTTCCTGCTAAGGGTAGTGATCCCTTAAAATCCTTTGATTTATGAATGACATGTTACAGTGCTGGGATAATGGTTAACATTGCTAACAAAGTATGACTGGAGAGAAAACAAAAAAACATCTGCAGATGGGCAGACTTCTCCTTGTCATTTCCAGTTCTTAACACTGCCCTAAAGTTTTCTTCCTGGGTAGGCTCTGCATCTTGTCTACTGGGTCCTTTACTCTCTGATTTCTCCATGGAATTCAGTGTCTTGGTCAATGTCACCAACTGGTTCTTCTGAGCCTTGTCCCCCCCAAGCTGCTGCCTCAGTTTACCGAGTTTAGCTGATGGCTGATATAGGCCATTCTTGGCCAGTACTGCCCTACTGCCGCCTATCATCATGAAGTCATGACTACAAGAACAAGTTCAGAGAGATTAGATTCACTTTAGAATGAACACGAGAGAGAAAGAAGGATGTCTGCCAGGCTGTTTCAAGTTATTACCAAGTGAGGAGGAAAATGGTTTTGAAATTCAGTGGCACACAAGCATTCAAAATGGAGTAAAC
Source organism: Glis glis (assembly GCA_004027185.1). Taxonomy (NCBI): domain Eukaryota; kingdom Metazoa; phylum Chordata; class Mammalia; order Rodentia; family Gliridae; genus Glis; species Glis glis. Next base: position 18,084 of record PVJS01007917.1, read on the forward strand.
GTGGTGGTTAAGGGCAAGAAGGTAGAGACCTCAGAATGAATCTTAACTTGTCACTTGCTTTTTGGTAGTGTGGGCTGGTTTTTAAACCCCTGTGATTCTCCGTTATCTCATCTGTAAATGAGGACCATGATACATCACTTACAGACTTGCCAGGATTGCAGGAGATAAGGCCTATGACCTACTGAGCACAGTGTCTGGCCATAATCTGCATTCTGTTACTGGTAGTTTGAAAGAAAGAGCAGGTTTAAGAACTCGGGCTTTAAGCCGGGCGTGGTGGGGGTCCGCCTGTAATCCCAGTACTTGGGTGGCTGAGATAGGAGGGTCAGCGGCTCAAGGCCAGCCTCAGCAACTTTGTGAAACCCTCAGCAACTTAGTGAGATCCTGTTTCAAAATAAAAAATAAAAAAAGCTGGGGTGTAGCTAAGAGGTAAGCCACCCCTGGATTCAATCCTCAATGTCAAAAAAGAAAAAAAATACTCTAGTCTTGGGCTCCTAAGGAATTTCCCAGCTTTTCAAGACCCAGCTGAGAGAAGATGATGAAGTAAGAAACACAAATACAAGTCTTTGAGTTTAAGTTTTTCCTTTCCCTTTACACAATTAATTCGAACCTCTGCTCAAATGTTGCCTCCTCCAAGAGAATGCCTAGAACACCCCAGGTAAAAAGCACTTTCAATCAGTTCCTTTCTTCTTATCTTGATTTGCTTTTCTTCATAGCATCTGTAACCAGCCCCCTCCCCTCGTCTCTTTGTCTGTTATTGATGGTGGTGGCCTCCTTCACTAATGTTCAGGCTGATGAAGGAAGATACTTTGGTTTCCTGCTGTATCCCCAGTTCTCAGAAAAATGGGTCATAAAAGCATTCATGACTATTTGAGAGAACTAAGACAAACTTTATTCCTATTTCATGTTTATGAATATACTGTGTTTGTTGGGGTGAATATATGCAGTCACAATTATACCAAGCTATACATATTTTTTCTCTACTACATGGTCCCAACCCATGGCATCAAACCAAACATCTGTTCCCCCGAGGACCTGACAGGTCCCTTTTAGACTTCCTACAAGAAGCCAGAAGCATCACGTGATTTCTTACCTGTCCACCTCTCAGAGCCCCTGGCCAGTGGTAAGCACCACGAGGTGGGCTTTTTCTCTTTGCTTTCAGTCACGCTTTCTTTCCCATCAGATGTAATGTGCCGCTTATTCTACTCTCAGTCTCAGGGACAATTTATCAGGGCTTGTTTCCCAATTTGCTCCTAGTCACACATGACTTCTTTATCTCATCATCCTTCAACTGAGTAAGGAACAGTTTCTGGGGATTGATTATTGGAGCTTCCACACTAATGAGCATTCCGTTGTACAGTGGCTGTGGCTTCGCTGGGAGTTGGCAGGCAGGTTTCCAGGAGTCATGCATAGGAAGTTCCTATTCATTTTCCTCCTCTGTCAAACCTAATGAACACAAACTACCACTGCATCAAAGGTTCTGGGGCTCAGCTCACCTGTGTTGTCAAAGGACGTGTGAAGGACGTCCTCACCTCAATAGTGACGATGCAACTGTGCAGGCTCCTGGATAGGGTGTTAGGATGAAAGTCACTACCGGAGATGAGGAGCAGGGGAGGGCCAATGCATACGCTCTCCTTTGACACTTGGAAAGCTCAGTGTTTAAACTGAAACTTACTAGTTTCATATATATATATACATGCATATATGAAAATAATATAGATTTTCCTATATATTATTTGGACATATATAAAACATATGTTTTATATGTATATATCTATGTTTATGTATATATTTTATATGTATATATAAACTTATATGTTATATATAAATTTATGTTTATATACATATATACATATACATATGTACTGCATATGTATATATACATACATATACATGACATAAACATATGGATAATACATAAACATGTTTATATAAACATGTACATAAACATATATGTATATGTATACATGCATGTACATCTTACATATATGTATACATTTATATGTATATAAACATATGTTTATATATGTACATATGTATTTCTCCAAAGAGGTATAATATATTATTTTAACAGGATATAACTGCTTGGGAAAAAGTACTACTTATTTGATAAAAACTCATATATAACTTTTTATTTAATGACAGAATTCTGCTTTTCTGTAACTTAAATCCCATAGAATAAAATACTTTAGGCACTCCTACTCAAAGTGTGGCTCCTGGCCAAGGAGCACCAGGTTGACCTGAGATCATGTATCAGGAATGCGGAGTTGAACCCGAGTCTGTGTGGCGACCCGGTTGCACCTAGATGATCCATATGCACCCGCAGGCTCTGCAGCACTGCTCCTCAGCTCTAATATTTTGAAGCTCTATAATTTGTAGGTAAAATAATATAATAATCTAAATATAACAGTAGTATGGAGTGGTAAAGAATATAGATCTGAATTTGGAGTTCAGGCCCATCACTAATAATCTTTGAGCAAATAACTCAACCTCAGTTTTCTAATTTGCAATCTAGAGAAAATAGCACCTGTCTTCAGGGTAGGTGTGGAGATTGAAGATTACTGATGTCAAGGTTTCTATGTAAAGGTAGACATGTGATGTCTGGCCCTAAAACCTGGTAACAATTATTACTCTCATAAAAATCTGTATAGTTAGAGAATTCCTGAAACTCTTTACTCTTTACCCATTTGAAGTTCATTTTGTGGGAGACCTGTGGCATTGCCCAATGAGTTCCCTCTAGATTGCCTATCAATGAGCTACCTGGGACTGGAAGGTTTTTTACCTCCCAGGGCAGAGGCTACACTCAACTCAACTTCTCAGAGGACCAGGGATCCCCAAGCTTCCCAGTTGCTAGAAGCCATCATTTCCCAGGACCTAAGCTCAACTACTAGCAGCCTGAGCATGTGTGCATGCACGTGCATGTGTGTGCGTGTGTACATGCGTGTGTCTGTGTTTGTGTGCATGTGTGTGTGTATGTGTATGCACTACCTCATACTTGATACTTGCCTATTAAAAAAGGAGAGCTACAGGAGGGCAGGATATCCATGGGGCTATCTCCCCTCTCGCTCGCCCGTTATGTAGGGCACATGCTAGTGACGGGATGAACACATGGGTAGCTTCTCTGTGGCTTTTGTGCAGGATGCTGAGAGGACAGGCACCTCTTCCTTGCTGACGCCATTGTCCTTGAGTTCTAGCTTGCTCCAAGTGATGCTATTCATTTCTACTGGAGCCTTTTGCCCACAGTATTACTTGGGCAAGGAATGAAAATGAAATGGTTTATTTTTGATCTCATATGCATTCAGATGAAAAACCTTATTTTTTGGGTAAAATTTTCATAGATTTCATCATCTCTCACAAAAAATTTTAAACCACTTAGATTAAAAGGTGGCTGCTTTGGCTCTCCTCTCATTCTTCATGTAAATAAATGGTGGCTAACGTGAGGTGAGGAGGAATTCTCTCCTCAGTCACCCTGTTTTGCAGAATATTTCCTTTCCCAAGGAGACACTCTTGAAGCTTTCCCGGTGACTAAGTTTTAAGGAATCGGTCGTCCCATGGCAGTAAAGTCTATCCAGATGATTTTGAAAGGAGTATTTCTTGTCTAAGATGAATGAAAGATTTTCATTCCAAATTTAGCAAGCAATGGTTTCTACAACTGGCACTGACAATTATTTCTATAAATAGGGAAGTTGGTGAGAATGAAACCCAGAAACCTAAAAAAATGCTGAATTAAAGTGGATCCAAAGGCAGGGATCTAGGATTGGGGATAAAATCCCAAAAATGTTCTCTCTAAACCACTGGAGAAAGAAAATGCTGATAGTTACTTTTAGCAGTTTTTAAATCTTCAGTTGATTTGGAAAACAGAAAATTCTTGCAAGAATTTGCCCTGAACAGCGTTACTACCCTGCAGACTTCCAGTCATGAAGAATCTATCCTTTCCTTCTTTGTTACAGTGTTGTATATAGCTATATGCTATTGTTATTACATTATTGCATCTATCCTACCATGTGACAATTGCCACTTCCATGTCTGTTCCCTACTTGATTGTGAGTTCTATAAGGACATGGGACATGTCCTGATCATCTTTATCCTCTTAGCTACTAAGGCAGCAGTGGTGCAGGTGATAACCAATAAATATGTCTTTAATATTGAACAAGTGAATTAATGGGCGATTTACTAAAAATTTAAGGAACTTGTGGTGGTGCTTGAAAGGTGAAGTATTACAAGTAATCATGGGTTTTCCACATTAGAGTTGAAATTTCCAAATAAAAAGAAGATTCAAGTGGAAGCTATCTACATCTGAAATATGGAGTATGTTTTCAAATAGCAGAGCTCTAAATGGAGCTGCATTTCGAGTGAGGCTATTATTAAAGTCATGAATTGGTACCTAATACTTAATTTTAATAACTTGACTATTTTAATGTAGGTTCCTATCAAATGTTATATAAGCAGCTTGGTATGCAAAAAATCTTCCTTATAAGCAGTACAGAATGAAAAAAAAATTGGCAAGTAAAATAATCTACATAGAAAAGGCAATTTACATACCAAAATGAAAATGTTCATTTGAAGTAAAGACTTAAACTCAGGAAGATTTAGCAGAAGTAAAAAGATCCACTTTAAAAAAAACACTAAAATAGGTCACTGAATATCAAGGTCACTGAATAGGTCACTGAATATCACTCTGGTGGCAAGTTATTATTTTTCATTTTTTCACATTTGTATTTAATAAAATTATAAAAGAAGAGGGCATTTGATAAACGGAAAGAGACACTCCTGTAGCAGCGCACTGTAATTCTTCCTCCCTGAACCAGGGGAGCATTTTGAGTCCCCTCATATTTTGAAGAGAAAATAACTTTAGCCCTTTCATCCTGCAGTAGGTTAAAAAGTTGTAAACGCTGACAAATCACCCTGCCTTTTGGTTTATGATGCGCTGGTGCCGTATGTGTCTGTAGATGTGAAATTACGAGTGTCCAGAGAGGACTCTGGGCTGCTGTGAGGAGTTTGAATCATTGCCTGAGAAGTGGGATGCTGCGTGTGACGCTATCAGCCACCGCGCCGGTCCTGCCCACTGCCAGGTGTTTGTGGTTGAATGTCACCCCCTTCCTGTCTGGTCCCTTTGGCTTTTCACTTCACCTTGGTGGGGGCACTCTCCAGTCCTTACAGATCTGTCAGTCAGGGGCCATGTCAATGGGAGCAACAGCTCCCACTCTTTCTTCTACAGCTTTTTTTTAATAGCAAGATTTATTTTTTATCACTAATTTTTACCTATGAAATAAAGTCTCATCCTGATATTCAAGATGTAAAAAAAAATCTGAGTCCAGTATTTTTCCAGGTTCAGTTTCACCTGATACTCTTCAACAAAAGTCTAATGCAAAAAAATTAAATACTATTGATTAGAATTATACTTGGATTTCTTTTTATATTATCTTTTATTTTTATAAGGCAATATATGAATAATTAATAATCCAAGAATAGTAATTTTCTTAAAATTAAATACAGCAGTTTCTGCTCTATTTTTTATTGATTTTTTATAGCTTTTTGGATTCAATTTTTAGAAGACAAAGTACATTCTCTGAGGTAACAAATTTGATATGTAGTCTAATCCCAAACTTGTTTTGACTGGATTGACCTCCATGACCTGTGGTTGAAGCAGGGTGAATATCAGCCACCAGAAAATTATATGGTTTTTCTAATGAGGATAAAAAAGGGAGAAAAGAGGAAGAAGACATGAGTGGGAGAAGCAGCACCTTAGAGTAAGCACAATGTTTTTTAAATAGGTAAAAATAGCAGCTATTTTAAAGACATAGAACACCATTCTATATGTTATCAATCAGCTATATTAAATGATGCCAAAGATCCATTCTAAGCTATTTGGATAACTGGATGTAAAATTTTTACTTTGTGCAAGGATGTTTGAGTTCTGATAAAAAAAATCTGTGAAAGAGACATAGATTTTAAAGTAGGATTTCCCCAAATTAGATTCTTCTTCATCTCCACAACATCAATCCTTCTAGCAAATCTTAGCTGCCTGTGTGCACAAGACCATCACATTTCTATGCATCCATAGGCACATATTCCCAAGGGCTCATGACACACATTAGATAAATATTTTTAAAGATTTTTTTTCCACAGGAAACCTAAAATGAAGCATTTATGAAAGCTGTGTACGCTTAGATGGTCCACAGAATTCCATCAACATACATTTTAAATGATAGCTCTTACCACATTGGAATTAGCATTAGCAACTTCACGTTACTAGAAAAGGTCCCAGAAATATTTCTGCTTTCATATTATCAATGTCAATATTATAAAGAAGTTAATGTACTCATGAAGCATATACTATATGGTCTTATTTTCCTTTTAGCTATTTGTGGGAAAGATTTTTCCATTTAAAAAAACCATATACAGAATTGCGCCCGGGTATGAATTTCTGTATTGTTCTTTTTCCACTTCTTTAAAAATGTTTGAACATACAGAGACCTAGAGCAGCTGTTATTTGGGTAACCCAGGACACATTCTGTTCTTGAGTACATCATTTAGAGGAGCCAGGCAAAAGCAATGTAATTTGACTTTTTTTTTCTGGATACAATAAGACCCATCTTCCTCTTTCTATGTAATGGAGCACATCTCTAAAGATAACTTGCCAATATTATTTATTAACTGTGTTATGTGTGTTGAGCTGAGCGGCTGTCTTAAAACTATAAATTTCTCAAGGAAAGGAACCCTATCTTTTATCTATTTTGAGACCCCATAGAGCTAGACAGAATTACCCAATAAACATAATAATGTTTATTGTTTCTCCTTTTCAGCACAAAAATACTGTGTGTAGGAACAGTCTTCTCATAAACTACAGTGCATTGATATGAAATATGGATGCCATGAGTCTGTATTCCCTCTTATTAGAGAAAGAAAGTTTGGTCCTAAAAACAGAAACAGTAACATGTTAATGCAAGACTGAACACGTTCATATCCATGACATGTAAAGTTTACAGAGAAGAGCACAGAGATTAACTTCAGGTTAGGCGCAATGGGGAGAAGGCTCCTGGGAGGGGCATGCCCACAGAGCTATGGGCAAGGAAGCCTCTGGTTCCAGCAGAATGGGTGACATAGGACTAGAATAAGCTTCTTTGTCCTTAGCGATTCTCGAAGCAGAGTTATTCCAAAGTTAAATAAGGATGGATGGATTCCTGGGAGGGTGCCGTGTTCTTTTCTTTTCTTTTTTTCTTTTCCTTTTCTTTCTTTTCTCTCATCTCTGTCTTGTTTCCTTCCCTTCTTCCCTTTCTCTCTCTCTTTCTTTCTTCCTTCCTTCCTTCCTTCCTTCCTTCCTTCCTTCCTTCCTTCCTTCCTAATTCTTTCTTTCCATCCCAAGTATGCTCTATCTCCAAGCTACATCCCCAGACCTATTATAATTTTTTTTGAAACAGGGTCTTGCTAAATTGCTGAGGTTGGCCTTATTCCTGTGATCATCCTGTCTCAGCCTTCCAAGTACTGGGATTATGGGTGTGTACCACCATACCCAGGTGGTATCATGTTCTTTTCTATGTGCAGGTAGATAGTAGGCTTTGACCTCTAAGTCGCCCATCTCTGTCACCATGAACTCTGAGTCAATTCCTTGGTCTTCAAGCGGGTCTCCTCTGATTTCAGGGATTGTTTCTCTACTTTACCTGAATAAGACCTCTATTCTTTGCTATTACCTAGGGAAAAGTATCTTTAAAGGCACATGTGCTTGTGTGTGTGTGTGTGTGTGTGTGTGTGTGTGTGTGTGTATTAGATAGATGATAGATGATAGATAGATAGAGATATAACACTGCTGTGAACAGATTTTAGTGAAAATTTAATTGGATCTATTAACATATAAATGCAGGGATTCCAGGTCTTTTGGTGTGGATACCAGGAAGGGATACTGGGCAGAATTAGGGATTATAATTACTACCAAGGAGGAATGTCCAAGGGGCTAGAAACAAGAGCTGGGAAGGAGCAAGGGCAAGATCACGAGTGCTTTGAATAGCTGATGAATTTGCCCTGGAGGGTCCTTATTTCTCTTTGATTCAACAAGACAGATGGCTGATGTGCATTATGGAATATGTGTTAGGCTACTGAAAATGGTAGCATCCTTACTTCATATGATATGTGAAGAATATTTTGCTTTATTTGACTCTGACTTTGTATATGACAGTATCCTGCCCAGAAGATTTAAGAATCAACTCCTAGGATCCCTGAGCGAGGGGTCTGGCAGGGTCCTGCTTATCATTCCCGACTCACCACAAACAAGAAGAGGGCTGCACCCATGTCCAAAGTGGCCACCAGTGTCACTAGTCAGCCTCCCTGTTCCTAGTCTCAGTGGCTTTTGGTCGTACCATTATACATGCACATATCAGCAGAGTCCAATGAAAGTTATACATATGCACTTGGCACTTCTCTTTGACAAGTTTGTCCATATTTGGAAAGAGAAGTATTTCTGGATAAACGAAGGTGGCACTGAGGATGCATAGCAAAGGCCAAGTGTGTGTGGCAGCTGAGAACTAAATGCAGGAATATGGGAGCACACGTGTGGTAACTGAGATGGAGAGAAGCAGGTAGTTGTATAATCATCACTAGTTGGCTGAAGAGCAATACAATGCTTTCTTTACTTGCTTCTAGAATCCTATATACTTTTAAAGCATATTCTCCAAGTGTGAATGTGCTGAAAAATGAAGAAACAAGAAATTCTGTTGTTTAATTAAGCTGTATATTCTTTCATAAACATAGATTAATCCTTCAACTTGAAGCTGATAAAAGGTATCATTAGCATCATAATGGCATAACAATAGCAGGAATCATCATCATCATCATCATCGTCATCATCATCACCATCACCATCACCATCAACACCATCATCATCATCATCATCACCATCACCATCATCATCATCATCATCACCATCATCATCATCATCACCATCATCATCATCATCACCATCATCATCATTATCATCATCATCACATCATCATCATCATCACCATCACCATCATCATCACCATCACCATCATCATCATCACCATCACCATCATCATCATCACCATCACCATCATCATCATCATCATCATCACCATCACCATCATCATCATTATCATCATCATCAATCATCATCATCATCATCATTATCATCATCTCTTAGGGGCCTGGGAATTTTCCTACATAGTGTGTAATGAATCCTCTCAAAGTTCCCACGGGGGAGATAAAGAACAGCCAGTATCATAGTGATTTTATTGATAGGGAAATTGAAATCTAAAGTTGAAGTGGCAGGGAATAAAGGGCATCTCAGAGACGCACAGGATACTCTAAAACTCCATATAATGCCACAAAACCAAGAGTGGAGTTCAAATTTCATGCAGCATGGGAACGGGTTCTTATTACTATATAATAACATATTATATTATATGATAAATAGTATCCGTAATATTGTAATATATGATATTATACTATTCATATATTTTAAAATATATTTGAGCATTATCTATGTCATATCACAATTCCAGCTGGAACGAAGTCAGGCCACAGCAAACATGCCCTGGAGCTTGACTTTCATTCCATCTTTTCCCCAGTGTCTTCCTCTCTCTGGCCAACTCACGTTACTTGCCCTTTTGAATGCTGAAGCCTTGTCTCGGCTCCTTTCTCTTCTCACTACATGCACTTTCACTCCTAGATGCTCCCGTCCATTCCCATGACTGTAAATCCTTAACCTGAACATTCCTGACCCTATTTCCAGATCCTTCTTTGGGGCTTCCAACCCAGAGGAACAAACAGTTACCACAGTCTCTTTCCTCACATGTTCCAAGGGTTCCAAAACCCCAACATGTGCCCTTGGTATCTCTTCTTTATATTGAACTGTCGCCCAAAGCAGCCACTCACCCTAGAGCTCCTCTGAGGCGCCCCGTGTTCAAACACCACCCCTTGCTCCTCTTGTCCTCCCACCTTCCATCAAAACTCTGATAAAATATTTTATTAATATACATTAATATATAATATTAATTAATTTATTTAATTAATATATTAATATATGATATATATTTATATATATTTTGGTACTGGGGCTTGAACCCAGAGGCACTCTCCCTCTGAGCTATACTCCCAGCCACATTTTTAATTTTTTATTTTGAAACAGGGTCTCACTCACTAAGTTGCTGAAATTAGCCTTGAACCTGCAACACTCCTGTCTCAGCCTCCCAAGTACTGGGATTACAGGCATGCACCACCAGGCCTGGCTATATATTTTATATAAACAGGATCATGTGATAGGGTCCCTCTCACTCATCCTGGGAGTGTTTTCTTGTTAGCCCAAATAAATCCCCAATGTTGGGATGTCTAGGTTCTGGGAAAAGCATTTTGGGGGCTTTTCTCTTAAATGATAACATTTGGTTGATTATAACAGGGCCCATATTTGATGATTTGTTCTAGCATTACTTTGTTTATCATTAATTATAAGCTGGATTTATAGCTAATCCCTCATCCCCATCATCCCCTCGCTTCTAGCACTCGTTTCTCCTCTGCGGTGTTGCAAGAGACTCGGTTTTCTCCATTACTTTCCAGAGCAGCTAGGGTTTGACTCTCACATTTCCCCACTTCTCTTCAGTGTTTGAGCATTAGCCTGAAGTCCCCTGGACTGCGGTGAAGAAGGGGGACTGGGGTGACTGCCAGCTCAGAAGTAGGACGTGGGGCAGTGAGCAGCGACCTACAGCTTGCTGACCCTAAAAGCTTGTCGGCTTAACACAAATACTGTTAACATTCGACACTCATTGAAGTAACACTCCAGCATGAATGCTCACAGCAGGACCACTGAATCATGCCTTCTCAAATAAATGAATGCTTCCAACTTCACTGGATCTATTAGTGATAATTATAATTTCCTTCATGCTTGCTTTTAAAAATGTATTGGAAGTTATTTATCTTGGCATAAGTAGTAGAACAAGGAAGTAGAACAAGGAAGATAAATATAGGAAAATAAGACTGAATAATAGGTAGTGCACAAAATATTAAGAAGGCATTAAAGAAAGCAATTATTGTGGCGCTTGTTAAAGAATGGTAGTGGTTGGCCGGGCGTGGTGGCGCACGCTTGTAATCCCAGTACTTTGGGAGGCAGAGACCGGAGGATCCGGGTTCGCGGCCAGCCTCAGCTCTCTCGCTCTCTCTCTCTCTCTCTCCCCCGTCTCTCTCTCTCTCTCTACCTAGTGAGGCCCTCCGCAACTTCGTGAGACTTGGTTTCAAAATAAAGTATAAAAAAATAGGGCCGGGGGTGTAGCGCAGAGGTAGAGCGCCCCTGGGTTCAATGCCCAGTACTGCAAAATAAATAAATAAATAAATAATGGTAATGGTTGATTATTCAGGATATCATGCTAAGCGCTGGGAACACTGCAGTGGGGCCTGGCAGTGGGGGGAAGAGAGATTGGGCTCAACTCTGAATACAACAAGGCAAAGTAGGAACTTATAGTCAAGGAGCAAGGGTATTTAGAGGAAATATCAGGGTAAGGGAGATTCTGGTTAAACTGACCTGGCAGCATTCTTACTGAAGACAGGCCAAGGTGATAAGATATTGAGGGTAGGGCATAAGGAATTTGATCAGATATCAAGGGGGGCGGTTTCCCTAAACTGACTCAGCTGAATTTTTGCTACCACTGGACTGACAAGAAGGAACAGATAGAGGCCGGTTTCAAATCTAGTTAGAACTGGAGCTCAGAGGAGGCTGAATCAACAAACTTTTTGTTTGTTGTTTCTTTGTTCCTTTTGTTAATTTGTGAGAAATTTCTTTTCCTGAAGGGTACAAAGGTGTGATCGGAGCGGTGAATTTCAACAAGCGACTTCCTAGAATGGCCCCAAATACAATAGGTGGCTCAATACCAAAGCAGAAGTAAAGAAAATCAGTTGTGAGGGGCCCACATATCCTGGTACAAGTGCCTGGCCGTATGTGGTGCAGTGTAGGGTTTAAGAATGAATTCTCTGTAGACAAAGTACCTGCGTTTGGAACCCAATTTTGCCACTTCCTGGCTACGTGTCATTGAAAAAACTGCCCTATCTCTATGGCTCTATCTATAAAGTGGGAGCAATAATATTATCCATCTCATATGTTCATTATTAGGATTAAATTAGTTGATATATGCAAATGCTTGGAATAGTGCACTGGCAGGAAGTTTTTATTATTACTAATCAAAGGAAGAAAGTGTAGACTATGCCTAATTTAGTCACATGCAATGAACACCATTTCTTGTTGCTGTACTTTTGATCACGGTCAGGAAGTAAGAGTTTGAGATTACACTTTATGACAAGAACCTAGCCTGCAGAGATTCTATGTGCCTGATTAAAGGAGGAACCATATGCTCTGATAACCAACCAAGTGGAAGGCAGAGTTGACATCTTTAATGAAAGCACAGTTCACAATTGCCAAACTATGGAACCAGCCAAGATGTCCATCAACAGATGAATGGATTACAAAACTATAGGATATGTACACAATGGAATTTTATGCAGCCATCAGGAAGAACAAAATTTTGTCATTTGCAGGGAAATGGACGGAATTGGAGAACATTAGTCAGTCACAAAAAGTGAAAAGTCGGATGCTCTCCCTAATATGCAGAATCTAGGGAGAATAGGGTGTAGGAGGGACTCGAGACAAAGACAGAGAAAGCCTTAGTTGAGGAAAGAAGGTGACCTAACTGAGGGAGATGGGAGGGGGTAGAGGGAAAAACTCTAATGCACAGGATGTACATACATAAACCTATCAAAGTCAACTACTATGCTGAGCATGAGAAGGAGGGAAGGGGGAGGGAATGGAGGTGGGAATTGGGGGAGGGCTAATTGACTGATGTGTGCATGTATACCTCTACCACCCTGAAACCCATCAAGATGTATGATTACAATGCATAAATGAAAAAAAATAAAAAAAGAAAGTCCAGGATCCCAACTGAACATATGGTAAGTAGAAGGCTATCTCTCTACCACGAGCTCCACAGCCACTTTAAACAACTTGAGACGCATTTTCAAGAACAAACATGAAAGCAAAATACACTTATGTTTAGATATATTTCCAGATATTTTTATAGGGGAATTCAGAGTTTTCTCAGGGAAGATTTTTTAGGTCCACTAGGATATACATAGATTTTCAAGGGCGTGAATTCTATGCAATAGAGAGAAATAGGGAAATTTCAAAGTGAGTACTATATAAATATTTATTCTTCCTGACCATAAATCTCAATAAGGAACCAGAAATCATCTCAAGCACTGTAAATGCCTACCAGATCCTGCCAGGTAGACTGGATTCAAAAGTACCTCTAGATAATGAGTTTTGACCTGCTAGATAGGGAAGTAAGACACAAGACTATTGAGTACTGAGTTGGGAAATCATGTTTTGAACATTAGTTAGCATAAGCCCATTCTTTCAAAAATCATCAGGACCAGTTATTTATTGAGAAAGATCTTTGTTTGTGATAGAAAAATACTTTATCTACAATGACAAAAATAATGACACCTCTTTTCTTTTCCATTTTAAACAAAAACAAAAATGTACCTGATGGTCATATTTTTTTCTGAACTGCTAACCATTTGTTTTGATTAGCAGGCATTATAAAACAAATGACTTATTCATAAAATGTTATTCATCAAAAGATTAACTTGTGTTTCATTTGATTACTACACATTAACATGTAGGGTGTTGTCTTTATTCTTGGTAGAAGACTGAGGTTGTCTCTGCTCACAACTTAAAACATTAATGTATACATCTATGTCACCTATCCCTCTTAAACCATTGCATTGAATTCTATTACATATGTGAACTTTCTGGATATTAAAGCAAGAAAAAATTAATATGATGCTTAATTTCTAACATATTTTAGGGATAAAAATTTAGTAACTTTATATCCACATGCATATATACATCATATATAAGTTAGTTGCAAAAGCACATATGAAGAGTAAACCTTGACTAGTATGACTTTTGATTCACTTTTCAAAATTATTTCTCCTTAAATTTCTTTCACAAATTCCTAAAACCACACCTTCTTCACAAAGGGTTTGAGGTTGAATTGAAATGGCAGCTCTTCAGTCATTGCTCCCTACAGAACTCTGAATTTATATATTTATTCACTTCCTTGCCCACTCTGATTCTGTTATCTTCATCTCTTGGTGGAGGGGTATTATTCATTTTTTATTGTAAATCTTATGTCAATTTTTTTTTTTTTTGCGGTACCGGGGATTGAACCCAGGTGCGTTCTGCCTCCGCGCTACACCCCCGGCCCTATTTTTTTTATACTTTATTTTGAAACTGGGTCTTATGAAGTTGCGGAGGGCCTCACTAGGTAGAGAGAGAGAGAGACAGGGAGAGAGAGAGAGAGAGAAAGAGAGATAGAGAGAGAGATAGAGAGCTAAGGCTGGCCGCGAACCTGGATTCTCCGGTCTCCGCCTCCCAAAGTACTGGGATTACAAGCGTGCGCCACCACACCCGGCTTATGTCAATTTTGCGGATAGAGATTTTAAATAAATTTTGAACATCTGAGACTTTATGAAACCATTAAAATTGTTGGATATGTACAGCATTATTAAATTGAGTTTTTAAATATTTAATTCCATCTATGACTAAAATTAAATAAGGCTATGCTCATTTGACAAAGTAAGTCTAATTGAAAAAAAAAAAACGCATCCAACTATTTATTTGGTGTTGTTTAGAGTGAATAGTTCATTTCCAGGCAGTTGTTTTCATGTGACAGAGTCATGGATTTGGAATCAGGTCTCTTTAAGAAGTCTCATCATAGAAATAAAGTCCTTCTTTCTTCTTTTTTTGTGGTGCTGGAGACTGAACTCAGGGGCATTCTACCACTGAGATACACCCCCAGCACTATTTTATTTTTTATTTTGAAACAGGGTCAAGTTGAGGAGGCTGGCCTCGATCCTTCTGTCTCAGCCTCCTAAGTACTGGGATTACAGGTGTGCACCACCCTGCCTGGCAAGTGATGTTTCTTTGTGCTGTTATCACATACTGCACTCAGCCAGAGACCCCATATCCATTCTGTTCTAGGTTAAATAAATAAACTATCAAGTCAACAGAGAAGTGTGTCATCGCTCTCTAGCCTTTCCACTTGTGGCTTTAAGTTGCATGTAGAGGTCTATTCTTATGACGAGTATAAATTAGAGAAGGACTTATCATGTTTGAGTCTTGTAAAATGAGAATCTGCCACGGGGCACTTCGCACTGTTCAGACGTCCAGCTGCGCTCAGAGGAGTAACACCACCTGGCTCACCTTGCGCTTCCTGCCAACTCTCATTCACATCTCCACCCAGGCTGACTTAAGATTCTCTTCCTTACATACCTGACTGTGCCCAGGGAGGCCTCAAGCACTGGGAAAGCCTTACTAGAGGAATTCATCAGGACCAGCATGCTTGCATATCCTCGCTTGGTAGTTATTGCTTTATGTAAGTTCATTTTGTGTCTGCATGTAATTATGCCTTCAATTTTATTTGTTCCTTCATTTATTCAACAAATATTTAGATGGCTGATTAGGTGTCAGACAATGTTGTAGATTGTGGGATGCTGCAACAGAAAAGGGAAACATTCTTGCTCTCATTGATATTTTATTCCAATAGGTGATAACAGACCGTAAATGAGTATAGATAAAGCATATACCATTGAGTAATGATAAGTGCTGTGGAGAAAAAGAAAGTTAAAGAAGGGGATGAAGAGGGCAGAGCATACCAGTGGCTGGTTGAGAGGGAGGACTTGACACTTTGTTACACAGGGTGATAAGGTGACATTTGAGTCGAGGGATACTGAGACTTTTTTTTTTTGGCGGTACCGGGGATTGAACCCAGGGGCGTTCCACTTTCGAGCTATACCCCTGGCCCTATTTTTTATACTTTATTTTGAAACCAGGTCTCACAAAGTTGTGGAGGGCCTCACTAAGTAGCTGAGGCTGGCCGCGAACCCGGATCCTCCGGTCTCCGCCTCCCAAGTATTGGGATTACAAGCGTGCGCCACCACGTCCGGCATACTGAGACTTATGAATAAACAAGGGAAAGGCATCTCAGGTAGAGAAAAGAGTATTAAAGGCTCTGAAGTAGGAGCATGCCCGGGACAGTGGAGAAACAGCTAGGAGCTTTGGTAGAGCAAGCATGGAGGGAAGTCATCGGAGAGGTCAGGGCTTTGTGGGAGATGCTAAGTAGTCAAGGTCTTGTCTTGAGTGAGAGGCAAAGCCTCCGAGTCATTCGAAGCAGTGACTTGAATTGATTTACATTCAACAATATCATTTAGGGTGAGGTAGAGATTACTGTAGGGAAAAGATAGGAGGCCACTGTGGTCGACCAGATGAGAGATGGCAGCATCATGGCCTGGGGTAGTGGTCGTAGAGGTGATGAAAACTCTATGAACCTAGATATATATTTGGAAGGTAGATTCAACAGGATTTCATACACATAGAATGAATCTTTGTCCTGGTTTGCATTGGACATCCCTAGTTATAATTAGTAAGAGTGCCCTCTTTTACTCTCCGAAGCGTCCAGTTTAGATGCTAAATTATATGTTCCCCTGTGTATAAACACAATACTTTCGAAAGGTTTCCTCAAACATTATCTCATAAAACTCTGAAAAAGTAGATACCACGATTCTCCCTTGATTGATCTAGAATCTGAAGCTAAGAGGGTTTTAGTGACTTGTCCAAAGTCACAGATAGTAATGGCAAATTCAAAATTTCAAACCAGGTCTTTTGGCATCCTGTCAATATTCTCTCTGCTAAATCCCAATCAAGTTGTGTCTATCAGGCAAAAGCACTGCATTATCTCTTTGTTCAGTCACTCATCACTCATGGGAAATTTATTGCTACATACCAGGTACTGTTATGAGTACCTGGACACATCAATCAACCAAAGGTCCGAATCTTTTCACAGATTACATTCTAACAGGCCAAGAAGGAAAATAAACAATCAACATGACAAATAAGTAAACTATATAGTATGTTAGAATATAAAAGAAATGAAACTAAGAATAGGGTAAAGAGCATTGGATCAAAGAGGCTCTAGTGATCTATAGGTGGCCAGCGTGTGTTTAAGGAGGTAAGTGAACTACACAGGAGAGTATTACAGGCAGAGGTAACAATCAGCGTAAAGGTTCCAGGCAATAGCAAGTCTAGCGTGTACAAAACAACAACAATGAAAACCCACGTGGCTGAGGTAGAGTGAGCAATAGGAATCTAAGAAAAGTCAGCGTGATAATGGAACCGGATCTTGTAACATCTTGTAGGCCGCCATGAAGACCTCAGGCTTTCATCTGGGTAAAATCAGAATCTTTTACAGCGTTTTGAGCCAAGGAAGTAAAAGATAGACTGATGTTTTAAGAGAATGACTCTGGATGCTTTTTCACAATGCCAGAAGGGAGCAAGAGCAGAAGCAGCGAAACTAGTTAGGGATGTACTGAAGTATCCCCATGAAAAAAGATGTTGGCCTGGCCCAGAATGGTAACCATGGAGATGGTGAAAAGTGGTAACAATAAGGCCAACGTTTGAAGACAGAAGTTCCATTATTTCTGGGTGGATTGTGTGAGGGAAAGAGAGCTCCTGAGGACTATTCCATGTTTCTGGTTGTCTGGAGAGAATTTTCTATTTAGTTACGTAGAAAATGCTGTAGTAAAGCAGGTTTGGGAGGGGAAACTGGGAGTTTTAGTTTGAACATTCTAGCTTTGAAATGTCGGTTAGTGTCAAACAACTATTGGGTAAATGAACATCAGGGACAACTTGGGGTTCAGGAAAAATATTTGGGCTGGAGCTGTACATTTGGGAGTAATCAGCACATGGTTGGTAGTGACAAGCGACTGGATGATATGAATACAGATGGAAACATAGATATATGAATATAGGTATGAATATAGATGGAAAAGATGACCAAGAACTGGGGCTAAGGCACTCTGACTGAAAAAAAAGTAGGAAAAAAGAAACATCTTGCAAAGGAGACCCGGAAAGAGCAGGCAACTACATTGGAATAAAACAGAGAAAGAGATTTGAAAGGCAAGTGAAGACAATATACCCGAGAGAAGAACTGATCAACTGTGAAATCTGCTAGTAGGTCAGGGATGATAAGGATACGAATTGCTCATCGGATTTGCCAGTATGGAGGTCTGACAAAAGTCGTCTGGTGAATGACAGGACTTGGCATTCTGTTAATCTAATGAGCTTTTAGGTGATGTTAAAGATGGAGACCCAGGACCACACTTTAGGTATCAACAGTCTAGTGAAGAAGGAGAGGTATTGGTTTTAGGTGGGAGTCATGGGAAAAAAGGGAGAGCGTGTGGCTGCAGATGGTAAAAGTCAGACTGTGCACCTAAGGAAGTTTTCTTCTGAAGGCTCCTATCTTCTCAGTGTAAATTAAAGTAAGGTCATCGGCTGAAAGTGAAGATGGAGGAAGAGGCGTTAGGTATTGGAAAAGGGGGAAGGAAGGTACAACAACATAGTCACTGGACGAGTGGAGCAATAAACAGACTGGGGGTGCCTAGCATGACTGCAGTGTGTGGTAATGAATTTCAAGTGAAAATGGTTGGTGTGTTTGTGTGTTTTTCTTTAACTACGCTCGGTCTCACAGTACTGGTGTGGAGTAGGCAGAATTAGATTGAACTAGGGTTTAGTTTTACTAAGTGAGGTCAGGAAAAAGAGGGTGGAACAGGGAGTTAAGAATCACCCCAAGATAGTGATTATAATAATGGAATTTGATCTAGGTAAGGAGGGAAATAGAGCCATTAAGAAGGCAAGGGAGCCGGGCATGGTGGCACACCCCTATAATCCCAGTTCTTGGGAGGCTGATATAGGAGGATCACAGGTTCGAGACCAGCCTCAGCAATGTAGCGAGACCCTCAGCAACTTAGTGAGACCCTGTTTCAAAATAAAATTGGGTTGGGAGTATAGCTCAGAGGTAGAACACCCCTGGGCTCAACATCCAGTACCCCCCACACCCCAAATACACACAAAAAGAGCATGTGACAATGAAAGCCAGTAGAATCAATGTATTGGAGATCACAGTTAAGTGGAAAGATAGTTCAGGGGACAAGAGGGAGTAAGTTGAAAAGATACAGGTGGTATATTAGCTTTCTGTTACTATAACACATCCCTGAGATAATCAACTTATAAAGAGAAAAAGCTTATGTTGGCTCATAGTTTTGGAGGTCTCAGTTGGTGACTGGCTGGCTGCAATGCATTTGGGTCTGTGACAAGGCAGCATGTCATGGTGGAAGCTAGAGCTAAAGTGCTCGTGTCATGGCTGGGTAGCAAGAGAGAGGAAGAGGAAAGGGCCAGGGTCTCAATATCCCTTTAAGGGCATATGAATCCCCTTTAAGGGCATGTAACTTCAATGACTTGAAGTCCGACACTAGACCCCACCCCTTCAAGGTTCCACCAGGGCCCAGTGACACCAATCTGGGGGCCAAGCCTTTGATCTCTGGAGGATATTTTAGTCCCACACTATGCAAGTGGTGCTCAGAGAGAAATGCATCACACTGAGCTCAGGGGGTGAGTGCACTGGGGGAAGGCATAGGTTATGGCTATAGGAGGGAGTGCCTGAGACTGGGTAGAGGACTAGCTCTTTGAGCAAGCAGAGGCCAAGGAACTAAGATACCAAGGATCATCCACAGAAGTGATTCCCGCATTTTTGCTGTTTGAAAACTCAGATAGCTAGGCTCCAATGCCTCATATTTTAATCAAGTTGGTTTGGGATGGGGCTTGAGAACTAAATGTTATTAACGTCACTGTTTGGGGACTACCTTTGGGGAAAAATGAACGCCAGGCATAGTAAAATTACCAAGAACTAAGAGAGGAATAATACTGGAGAGGGCACTGAGTCTAGTAGTAAAATTGTCAAAAATAAGGGGTGGGTGAATGACCCAGAGGTTGGTAGTGGACAGTCTCAGGGAGCTGTCCTGGAGATCAGTATGCGATCACAGTGCAATGTAAATATTTCATTCAGTCTTTTCTTCCTGCTCTGCATCAGTGGTTCAAATTCTGAAATCAGGCTGGTTTCTGAATTTGTTCTGAACTCACAATATGATCTTTTTTTTTTTTTTTTGCAGTGCTAGGGATTGAACCCAGGGGCATTCTACCTCTGGGCTACATCCCCGGCCCTATTTTTTTTATTTATTTTGAAACAGGGTCTCACTAAGTTGCGGAGGGCCTCACTAAGTAGCTGAAGCTGG
>PVJS01007917.1:38361-53361 GCA_004027185.1 Glis glis
GATCCTCCTGTCTCAGCCTCCCAAGTACTGGGATCACAGGCATGTGCCACCATGCCTGGTTTTTATTCTTTATTTTTGAAACAGGGTCTCATTAAGTTGTGGAGGGCCTCACTAATTAGATGAGGCTGGCCGCGAACCCGGATCCTCTGGTCTCAGCCTCCCAAGTACTGGGATTACAAGCGTGCACCACCACGACCGGCACAATAAGATCTTGGATCAGTTGTTTCCTCTGTGTATCTCTGTTTTCTCATCTGCAAGGTAGGGCCGACAAATGTACCTAAATCCTGGGATTGTTGGGACGATAAATGAGTTAAAAATGCTAAGGTACTTAAGACAGTTTCAACATGTAGTGCTTGCTAAACTCATTACAGTAATACCTGGTATTTATAAATTTCCACTTGTTCTTTGTTTAAATGAACTCTCTTGAAGTCCTATGCTGCCCTGAAACTGGTCTTTTACTTTTCTCATTTGATATTCAACTCTATACTTTTCATTCGAGACAGGTGTGGTGACACAGGCTTGTAATCCCTATAACTTGGGAGGCTGAGACAGGAGGATCGCAGGTTCGAGGCAAGAATGTGGTAACTTACAGGATTCCCTGTTTCAAAATAAAAAATAAAAAGGGCTGGGGGGTGTAGTTCGGAGGTAGAATGCGTCTGGGTTCAATCCCTAGTACCACCCACACATACACAAAATTTTAATTTTGATTATCTGACTCCTTGTAACAAATCGAACTTTTGGCAAGTTAGAAAAGTATTCCTTTGAACAATGAATGTTGTGAAGGACAGTGATACAATATGGAAGTACAGCCATCATATAGCTGCAAACCACAACAATCATTATAACTATGTTGTGTGAAGGCCCCTCATCCGGTGGGAGAAGCGGATTTGACCACACCTTTTTCTGTCATCCTTTTATTGTGGAGCTCTTTCCAGATCACAAAGAAAATAACAAACCAAACTACAGATGAAACCTATAAAACATTTCTGCTGCATCTTTAACCTCTTTATAATTTCATTGGACGATGCAACAATGATTAACGAGCCTAGATATCAAGTTTATGTTGCCCATATCATGGTTTCTGCATTTTATCCCCTACAGTATGGTTAGAAGGAAATATTAGGTGGCTGTGCAAAGTTTGGACTCCATGTTGGCCACGTATTTTCCTCCCAATGAATGATATTCTACAAAAGTTTTTTTAAAAAGAGAGAAGCAATTTACCAAATGATTTTTTTTATTTTCAAAGAGAGTTTCCCAGAATAATTCAGCTGAATATTTTTCAAACTTTATACCATAAGGCCTGGCCTTTCTAGGTCACTGTATTGCATTGGAGTCTAAAATTAAAACCATAAATACTTAAAGCCTTAACCTTCACATCCCTTTAACAGCTAGTGAAATAGACATGTTCCTTTGCTACTTTGCTTATTTGTGTGAGAAATAGCGTTTTGAATAATATGTCTTAAAAGCAGAGTCACATGGAGAATAAGCCAGGGGGGAAAACACCAATTTGCATGTTTCTATTTTTATTTACCTTCTATTTATTCATTCTTGCTTAGTATCAGGAGTCATATGATTCTCTGTCCAATGTAAGGAGAGAGGAATTGGCCATCCCAAACTACCAGTCAGATCGACATTGCAATTTGGAAGTGATTGTAGGGATAACATCTCCCCTACTATCTTTCCCATTGCTAATCTATAACAGATTACTGATAAATATTAACTCCTTAAAATTGAGTCTAACTTACAGGCTTTTTATTATCTGGTCTGTGGACCCCCCCCACACAATAGTGATTGTTTTGGAACAAACCTTCCCTGACCTCCAGCATGCCCAACAAGGGGCCGTTTAGCATCTTTGTTCTGCTTATACACGCTCCCTGGTAAGGCAGGGACTATACACGTGCTGACTATGAATCCTAGCTAGCAGGCTTGCTGAGGAGGTTCACCAATGAGAGGTGCTTCCGGGAGTCAGGAGGGAGAAGAAAGGCAGAAGGCATACTTGTGTTCCTCCAGAAGAAGCAAAAGACATGTGCACTGTAGCAGAGGAGAGATGTGGAGTGTGGAGGCAGCTGGGCAACACTGGCATGCCCTGCGGGTGGGCGACCCATTACGTTCTGAAACTTTATGGAGACTTCTCATCCTTTACTTCTCATCCTTCTAATGGTTTTGAAGCTCCTTATTCCCCATATGAAATCTATTTTAGCTTAAAATACCTATTGTCTCTGACAGATATTGTCTCTCTCCCTTTCTCTCTCTCTCTCTCTCTGTGTGAGTGTGTGTGTGTGTATACACACACACATACACATGCATACATATGTATACATATATATGTACATATGTATGTACACATCTGATACACACATATGCATATGTATGTATATCAGATGATATATCTAGATTAGGTAGAAGGTGATGAATTGGAAGACAGAGGTTCACCATGAGAATCCACCTTGGGTAGCTTGGTCTGTTGGGAGGCAGAGCTATAATGTGGGAAAACTGATATCCTCTAGAGACATATACTGAGTGCTCAGGAGTTGAGCGTGTTACTCATCTAAGGTTTTCTCCATCTTTGTCTGGACTCCCTCCTATGCCCTATTCTCCTTAGCTTCTGCATATTAGGGAGAGCATCAGACTTTTCACTTTTTGTGACTGACTAATCTCACTTAGCATGTTTTCTAATTCCATCCATTTCCCTGCAAATGACATAATTTTGTTCTTCTTTATGGCTGTGTAAAATTCCATTGTGTACACATGCCATAGTTTTATAATCCAGTTTGCTTCAATCTGTCAAACAAATTTAACAACAGTACATAACTCATCACGACTCTGGATGACCCATTCATGTGCTTTGGATCAGAATGGTGTGGGGCTGTTTATACAAAATCAAACACACGCTTACAGGATGAGGCGTGGCCCCTCAAAGATGTTCCAAATAGTGTTGCAAAGAATCCCAGGGATTCCAACTAAGGAGATTGCAAACACATTCCAGACAATGGCAACTAGCTTGAAAAGGAAGAAATCTTGGGTTGATACATTTAAAGGAAAATAATTTTTCTAGCTTGTAATAACCAGTAAGTATGTGGGGGTTGACCTTCATACATTCTCGGGGATTGCTGTGAGAATAAGGAATCGCAGAACAAAGCACAACACACACACACACACACACACACACACACACACACACACACACATACACCTTCAAGGATAGATAGTGTGAGCTGCAGTGTCCTTTGTCCACAACTCTTGTCACAGCTGGAGAAGTTTGCCATGGTTGTCCTAACTATTAGGCACAGATTTTTACCTGAAAGTTCAAGTTTTATAAAATATAGTAACCAAAAGTAGGTCTCCCAATGTCCTAGCAAAGTCGTGTTTGACATTCTATGCTTTTCCTCGCAAACATTGCTCAGTTTTATAAAGCCAAGCTCACATTTTGCTGCCGGCAGATGCTACCCAGGGGAGAAGGAGAAGAAAATAATCTCTGTCTTGGTTTTTTTTTTTTCTCTCACTGTAAAACTATTCCCTCTGGGTCCTGAGTAATCAGTTGTGAAATTCAGCAAGAATATGTCAAATAACCTGAAAAATATTTTTCTAGGTGTTTATATTAATATAGAATAAAAGCATGTACCAGAGTGTTTCTATTTTTCTGACGGCTCCAGCCTCCTTGTCTGTGTGTGGGGGACCGTCATTTTTTATTTATTTTTTATTTGTTTTTAATTTTTTGGAGTACCAGGGATTGAACCCAGGGGCATTCTACCTCTGGGCTATACCCTAAGCCCTATTTTTTATTCTTTATTTTGAAACAGGGTCTCACTAAGTTATGGAGGGCCTCACTAAGTAGCTGAGGCTGGTCGGGAACCCGGATCCTCCGGTCTCAGCCTCCCAAGTACTGGGATTACAAGTGTGCGCCACCACACCCGGCTGACCTTCTTCATCTCTGACAAAGCCTTTCACCTTGATGTCTTTTCCCCTAATATTGAGATAGTTTTATCTGCTTTTTTATTATTGGCTGGCTGTACAATTTTTATTATTTTATATTCATATTATTCATATTAATATTATTTCATTTTCTCATTAAGCATAAAGCTCTACTTTAAAAATGCAAACTGACGATTTTAACTGGACAATTAGGATAATTTACATTGATTATGATTACTAAACTATCTGGATTATTTCTTTCCTCTTATTTTGTGCTTTTAATTTATTTGGCTCTTATGGTTCTTTTAATTACATTGATTTGCCTTGCTTTATATCAAGTTTTCCTTAAACGATTCCTCTCTTGGTTTTAAAATTATGTTTAAAATTCTATTCTATTTCTTTCTTTTTAGTGAGTATCTAAAAATGTTAATATGTGTATTTAATTAAGTCTGAAGTTTATCAATGTCTGTGCCATTCTGTCAAACAACTAAAGAACATTTTAACATTTTATATTCATAATGTCTCGGTACCTTGATTCTAGTTCTCTCTCTTTATATATGTGTGTGTGTGTGTGTGTGTGTGTGTGTGTGTGTGTGTGTGTGTCCGCGCGCGCACCCATGCTACTGGGAATAAAATCCAGGCTCTCACGCATGCTAGACAAATGGTCTATCACTCAGCTACATCCCCAGATCCCCTACATCTTTGTTATTGTTTTATGTACTCAGTGATTGTTTAATATTTACCCAAAAAGTTTATATGTATTTTTAACATCTTTGTTTGTACCTCCAATCTTCTTTTTAGGATCATCTTCCTGCTTGAATTATTTTCATTAGCTATTTTTTAGTGTTAATTCATTTTTTCTAAATGTGGATATTTTACATGAATATATTCCTAAGAGATGATTTTTGCTGGATATAGCATTCCATGTTGACATATATTTTTTCTCAGTACATTAAAGATAATTATATTCTACTATCCATAGTTGCTGAAATATCAGTTGAGATTTTTGTCCTTTTTCTCTCTAGTTGCTTTTAAAATGTTCTCTTTGTCTTCAGTTTTTTGGCAATTTCGACACTTCTTGAGTTCTTTTGGACTATCTGGCTCTGAGAAATGGAGTTCTTTGTAAATTCTTAGCCAGCAGTTTTTTTTGTTTTGTTTTGTTTTGTTTTTTGTGGTATCAGGGATTGAACCCAGGGGCGTTCTACCTCTGAGCTACACCCCCAGCCCTATTTTTTATACTTTATTTTGAAACCAGGTCTCACGAAGTTACAGAGGGCCTCACTAAGTAGCTGAGGCTGGTTGGGAACCCTCCCAAGTGCTGCAACTTAAATTTAAAGCTACAGTTCTTATCATTCTCCTCTTGACCCTCACTCCAGCCTTACTGAATCATTTGGAGTTTATTTATTTAGAAAAACATTATTGAGCCTACACTTTAGGGACCTAGGAAACAGTAGTAAAAGTACCTTCATTCTTAAAAATTAATCGGCGGTTAGGAAGACAGATAATAAACAAGTTAGGAAAATAAATACAAGTAAATAGACAACTGCATGTTTTTTAGATGGTGTAAAGCATGAACAGACAATGCAGAGGCCACGCAGATCAGAGTGACTGGGGGTAGGTAGTGTCTATACGCACGGAGGAGAGAGCCAAGAAGAGACTGCAGTGATAGGCTGGAAGCGACTACGTGGAGAGATTTGGGTTGCAGGTAGAGGGAAGTACAAGAAGAAAGGCCCCAGGGCTCGCTTTAGGTTTTACTTTGGTGAGAGTGTTGACAGATGTGACCAGGTGGGGAAGAAAGGGTCTTTTCAGCCTTGTTCAGTGTCCTCAATATCCTCTCTGCGCCCCTCCAACCTTCTCCACCTGCTCTCTGCCCGGGAGGCTGGTCTGTGTAGATTCGTCCTCAGGCTTCCTGGTAGGAAATGCACAGTGGCATTGTCTGTGTCCTTGACTCAAGCTCAAGCAGCTCTCTCCAGGCAACTCTCCTCTGCAGGTCCCCACTCCTTCCTTTGACCCTTGAGATCCAGCCATACTACAGTCTCTTCCTAGCTGGCCCTGGGGTAATGATCTACAAACCGCGATTTCCCCTGCATTCTGCTCATACTTTTGTAAAAGACCCTTCATCCAAATCTCAAAAACCCCAATTTGAATATTCCGTATTTTCTACAAGGGCAGGAAATGATGCAGTACTGAATTTGGATGATGATGACGATTGTTGTTATTATTACTATTATTATTTTTATTTTGACAAATGTCTGAAGGGTTTAAAGCAGGGAAGTTGCATGATCTGAATTACCTCTTAAAGATCAAAATATATCTGAATCTGGCACTTCTCTTTATCCACATGGATGAAGATAGAGAACTCAAGAAGGACTCTTAAATTTTTGGCCAAAGCAAAGGGTAGAAGGGTGAAGAAATTACATAAAACAGCAAGCAGGTTTTCAGGGAGAAAAATATTTTGATTTAAAGAAAATTAGTTTTAT
The DNA here is from genome assembly GCA_004027185.1 of Glis glis. NCBI lineage: Eukaryota > Metazoa > Chordata > Mammalia > Rodentia > Gliridae > Glis > Glis glis. The sequence continues at coordinate 44,754 of PVJS01007917.1, forward strand.
GATTCTTATTAGACATCTAAATATAATTTCTATTAAGAAATTACATCTTTCTTTCATAATTTATACTATGGGTAGGGCAAGGAGAGGCAGGAAGCACCTATAAATATGGGGGGCATCAGAGTATAAATGGCAATTAATGTTTTTGTTTGTTTTTGTTACTGGGGTTTGAAACTAGGCGCATTCTACCTCCAAGCTACACTCCCAACCCTTTTAGTTTTTTAATTTTGAAACAGTGTCTTGCTAAGTTGCTGAGGGTCTCACTAAATTGCTGAGGCTGTCCTGGAACCTGTGATTCTCCTGTCTCAGCCTCCTAAGTACTGGGATTACAGGTATGCACTACTACACTGATACATGGCATTTAAATCTATGGGAAGCCATGTGTGCACCAGGGCTCTTTCTCCCTTTCCCCCTGGCTTCCTGCTCCTTCAGTCTTTTAGTATATTGCTGTGTTATTCCAACCTTCTTCTGGAAAATTTTTATATGAGCTGCTTGTAGTAATGGGATAGAGGAGAAAGTTAACTGGGAAAGTCAGAGACAGCTAAATTGATTTTCATTAGAAGGGCCAAAAAGAAACATCTTTTCAAGAAAAAGAATCCTCAAAAGAAATGAAAATTGAGAGGGTAAAGGAAAAAAAAAGGCCATTATGGGTGAATTTGGCAAAACTATTTTGAAGAGTTCTTTGGTTTTGCTTTCTGAGATTTGGGGGATACTTAAAAGGAAGGGTTTTGAGTAAATATCATCCTGTTTGGAATCCTAAAGCAAAACAAAACAAAATTCCTTACTTTTTCTATGAGATTTCCCATTGGTATTTTAGTGAAAGATTTCAGTAGACACTTAAGTTGCTTTTCAGTGCTTCTTAGATAGAATAGCAGCTCTATTGATTATGATGTTTTGAAGTCTGAAATCATTAGCTCTAAATTATTATCAATGCAGTTCTCTGCTTACTTGTCTCCTCTGTAAGGTGGTAATCTCTTTCTAATTTTCTTGGTATTCTGGACACTTGCTGGTGACTGGCACATGGTAGATGTTAAGACAGAGACCTATTCATGTGCAATTATACAGGGCCTGCACTTGGCTTAATGTCCTTCTGTTGCAAACTTGAGATTTTCAGTTTTGAACAAGGTGTTGGGCCCCAGATTTTTATCTGGTATTAAACTCTGTAAACCATGAGGCCAGTTCTGCATCAGGAATTATTTGATGAGTAACTGGGGATAGTCCCTGCTCAAAACAAGGGAGGCTAGATAGTTTTTCCATCTCTTTTGCTTCTTTCAAGCAACCCTTCCACCTGTCTCTGCAGATCCTTCTCGACATCTTAGGATAATATTTGACTAGGTATCAGTCTGTCAGAAATCCAGAGAATAGAAGAGTATTAAGAAGATAAATGTCAAAGACAATCTGCAAAATAAAAAGGGATTGATTTGCATATGAATCTACAATAACCGTTGAAAATTTTCCAAGATCAAAAAGGAAAAATGGAATTGAGACATTACATAACATACTAAGATAATATACCAATGATTAAAATTACCACAAAGTCTAGAGTAGAAAATGCAGTACATGCCAAAGAAAGATGTTTAGAACAGGGACAAAGAAATGTCCCTGATTATGTTATAGAAGATTTTTAATCCTATTAGTCAAGTATGGGAAAGGATGGGTCAGAGAGGTTAGGAAAAATTTGAATAAACTGGACAGAAAAATCTTCTAGGAAAGGGGACAATGAAAAGGGAGTGTTTGTGGTGGTAAGGTAATTTGAGTTTATTTCATTGACACAATACTGATATTTCATGTCTGTGTGAATATCAGCATTCATAATGGCGTTCCCCCGGGGAAGAATTCATTGTATCCTGGGCTGTGCTGCTGCAAAAGTTTCTTATCTGTCTCTGCTTCAGGTCTCCTGGCTCAGCGCTCCAATTGCTCTGCAATTATTTGTTGTGAGTCTATCAACATCAAAAGATGCTGTGTTCCTCCAGGGCACATTTCATTCCTTTAATTCCTAGCTTCTATAAGAGTACCTGGCACACAATGGCTTCTCAGTGGTGAATGCTTTTTAATTAGCTGTAGAGTAAGTATACACACACATGCACAAGGACATACGTATGTATAGATACACACACACAAACACATATATAGAGATACACACACATATGTGGACACAAAGGAAATTAATTTTTAAAATCAAATGATACAGATTCATGTATTACATTGAAAATTCTAAACTACTGTAGAAACAACAGACAATGATTGGGATGACAAGGATGAGGATAATATCGTAAATGATAAAATACACCCTCCAGAACAAAGGACTTCCCCTTCTTTAACTTCTAGATAATGAATGCTCGCCTGGGAGTTTGTGATTAACTTTGACAATTATATACAGAAAAAAAAAAACGTGTGGCTGGGAGACTATGATCATGAGGTTGTTTTTAATCTGAGGGTGAAGTCATTATCCTTTAATCAGAATTTTATAATGGTCTAGATTTTTTAAAAATTAATAATCCTGCTTTATGGGTAAAATCATTTTAAGAAATCTACCTGCATGCTGCAAGTGCTAAATTTATCAAGAAGTAATCTCTTTATACTTTAGTATACTAGTTAAAATTTAAAACCACCCTTGTACTGTACATTTCAAAAAGAATTCCATTAGGTTAAATGCTCTGAGCTATCCCTACAGGAAAAATTCTAATAGGAACACAAGATGGTATTACATTGATTTAGATTAAAATCAGGGTAGTCATTGAAAATTTGGAATCAGAGAGTAAAGCATAAGTCACATAAAATGCATTAATGGAGAAGGAGAACAAGGGCAAACATATCTTGTCCAAAGTGCTCTGCATGTAAAAATATTCCATTAAGAAAAAGTATTTGGGTGACGTACTGATGTACTGAAGACTATGAAATTATTTCCAAAGAAAACACTGACCGCTTGTTTGCATTGCATAAAACACTGCCTGATATAAGTTGGAGCATTCCTTCAATTTTGAATGCTGTCTGACAAAATAAATTGCAGGGGGGAACTAAATATCATCGTATTTTATGAATGTATAATTCATTCCTAACATTTTCTTTGCAAAAGACTTTACATCCTGATTCAATGTTTAAGAGCTATATTTTAATCCCTTAAATGTTTCCCATTTTGGCATAATATTTCCACTTTACAATTGAGAGAAGGTTAGTCATTAGAAGTTTCCTAATGAATTAGAATTGACTAAGAAAGACATGCATTTTCTTTTTATTTATTTTTTCAGTTGGGACGATTCGAGCTTTCATCCATAACAATGAACAGGTTAGCCTGCTCTGTGCTGAATTTTTTGCTAAGGTTTTGGAATAAAAATTTCAGAACACAAATTCTGTTCTCATGGAACCTGTGTCCAGTGAAAGAGATAGCGATGAACACGAAGAAGTACATGAAAGTGGGGCAGAGGCCACCAGAGGTGTGCCTGGAGTGTTGCATCCTTGGTATGGTATTGCAGTTTTAATATATGGCACTACTAGTGTTTTATACCACTAGTGTTTTGTACTACTACTCTTACTAGTTGTCATACTAGTGTAGTAGATGATATTTAAAAAAAAACAAAAACGGCCACAGGTGTCTTCTCCTTGCATACTCTTCCAGAACCTTGCCCTTCCTTATCCATAGGTGCATTCTGTTTCTCCTCTCCTTGACTTCGGGTGGGACTTAGTGAAGGCTTCGTAGTATAGAATGTAGCAGAAGCAAGTGTGTGATATCCAAGGTTATCCCATAAGACATTGAGCCAGGCTTGCTTTCTGTGGGGACGCTCTTGGACCGGCCATTATGTTGTAAAGAAGCCGGAGCTCCGTGGAGAGGGAAGACGCTCTGGCTGCCAGCCCTGGCCCAGGGCTCAGAAAAAACTGCCAACCATGAGTGAGCATGGCTTCAGGTGATTCTCAGGCTCAGTCTTGGAGCCATGCCCCTGGGGGAGCAGAGATGAGTTATCTCTGCAAAGCTCTGCCCACGTTGCAGATTCGTGAGTCAAGTCAGTATTGTCATTGTTTTAAGTCACCAGGCTTTAAGATCATTTATCATTAGAAATAGATAGTTGCAACAATAGGAAAAATAGTATAAGGTAATAGTAGAGCATGTGTATAAACATTTGTTATATAAAGAACAAATAGCGTTTAATATAACATAGGAATGTGATGTTACATAGGCATAGATTGCCACAGAGGCACAGGTGGACAGATTTCATTTTGGTGGATGAATAAGAAGAGAGAGAGAGAGAGAGAGAGAGAGAGAGAGAGGGAATGAACTAAATTCTTGTTGTCGAAGACTTTTGAATTTTGAATAAGATTTAACAAAAAGGAGATAGTGTAAGCTAATGAGGTGGGGCTGGCATATGGAGAGAGGAAAAGGTAAGGCATCTACAACAAAGGGCAAATTTAAGTAAATGAAGAGATAACTAAAAATGATGGTTGGGTTTGGATAAAAATTAGTGGTCAAGGTTTTCTGGAGTCTAGGAAGACTTTCAAAATGGAAGTAGAGGTCACTATTAGGTCATGCAATCATTTCAGAGAATCAGTGTAACATTTAAACAAAATGAACCAGGATGGACCATCACAGAATAGAATAAAATAGAATAGAATAGAAGAAATTGCATTGCCTCTAGTAAGAGTAAGGATTAGGTTATCAATTTTTTCATGCGATTACATAAATATGTGACCTGGGTGAGGACATATAACTGATATCAGTTCACCACCTAAAGTATACAAAAAGTACTGGTAGTGTGTACACTTAGGCAGATAATAAGAAACAAGACTGGGGTGGTAGCAGGAGACCTGCCCTGCTCCATCCCAAGGCCCATGATTCTAGAGCCACCCCCTACCTCCTGTAACTTTTCCTAACATCTTGTTTAAATGATTTATGAAGCACGTTCATTTAGGGGGCATTTTTATTTTAATTAGTGTATAATGTAATTTTTGTTGTATATTAGTTCTTGATATCTGAGATTGGATAGCTCATTGTTTTTAAAGATTTTTTCCCCTCAGGGCCTTGCTCATGCTAGCCAACTCCTGAGCGACACCTTCAGCCCCAATTCTTCTTTTCCTGTTACCTCTTCTTCATTCCTATTGCTTCTGGATGAATAAGCTCAGCACCGGGACATACTTTTCATCAAGGGAGAGATACATGTCATTGACAGGTAGTATTCTATTCTAGTGGAGAGTAATCTTACCAATCCAGATCCTTTAATCAACATTTCATAATGGTCTGAATTTTTTAAAAAGTTAAAAATCTAGCTTTGTGGGTAAAACTCTTTTGAGAACTTAAGCATTTCAGAACTTAACATTTTGAAGAGATTTTGAATCTGCCATCTGTTTAGGTTGATCACTGAAAAAAATCCAATTTTTTTAGCCTAATTAATAATCCAGGAAGGTAAAGTGTAAGAGAACATTGCATAATCGTGCAGCTCTTTGGGAAAACAGCGTCACAATACAAACTCTTTTACACAATACCCCCAGTCAGATACATAATTCCACAGAAGCAGGGGTACATATATGAAGGTGTCCCTTGTAGGATTATCTGTAATAACATTTTGAAATAACTTGGATAAAAATTATTGATTAATTCAGTTAATTAGATACATTTAATATGATGGAATATGGTAGTAAAATAAATAATTGTGAGGAATGTATAGAAATGTGTGAATACCATTATGATTAAGTGTCAAGTTGACTGGGCCATCGGGTGCCCAGAGTAATCATTACTTCTAGGTAGGTATGTCTGTGAGGATGTTTCCAGAAGTTGGAGGACATTAGTATTTGAATCAGTGGACTCGGTCAAGTAGATTGCCTTTTCTAATCTGGGTAGCATAATCCAGGCCTCTGAAGATCTGAATAAAAAAAAAAGTTAGAGAAAGGTGGAGTTTTCTCCTTTTTTTTTTCTGTCAGTGATTCAGCTGGGAGCTCTCATCTCATCTTCTCTTGTCCTTGGACTGGGATTTACACCATCTACTTCTCTGGTTCTCAGGCTTCTAGACTTGGGTGAACTATACCACTGACTTTCTTGCATCTTTAGCTTACAAATGGCAGATCATGAAAGTTCTCAGCCTCCTCCACAATTCATGAGCCAATTCCTCAAAAATACACTTTGCTTATAGTTTTTTTTTTTTACTTTTGTATATCTGTATCTACTACTGGGTCTTTCCCTGGAGAACCCTAACTAATATAGTAGCTTATGTTAAGTGAGTATATATTATATGTCGGACTGTTTTAAGTACTTTAAAATATTACTATATTACTTCCTAAAAACTTTCTCATGGGACTGGTAATAATTATTTTCCACATAATATAGATGAGGCACAGAAATACAAATAACTTGCCCAGGATCAAACAGCTAGGGAGTGACAGTGTAGGAATTTGAAGCCAGGGAGTATGGCATGGAGTCCCAGCTCTTCAACACTATCTGTGCTAGTTAGCTTTCCATTACTGTAACAAATATCTGAGACAATCAACTTATAAAGAAAAAAATGTTATTTGGGCTTACAGTTTTAGAGGTTTCAATTCATGATCAGTTGGCTCTATTGCTTTAGGCTCATGGTCAGTGGGTATGGTGGAGCAAAACTGCTCACCTCATGGCTGGAAACTTAAACGGAAGAAGAAGCCCCTTCAAAGCATACCTACAGTGACCTGAAGACGTCCTGTTAGGCCCCAGCTCTTAAAGGTTCCATAAAATTATGACAGTGCCATTCTGGGAAAAAAAAGGCCTTCAACACATGGGCTTTTAAGATGCAAGTGGTAGCACTTTTCTATGCACTTTTTGGTTCAAACTGTATACTCTCTCACCTCAAAAAAAAAAGGACTAGGAGATAAATTATATGAAAATGATTCTTAACATATTAAACTTTTCAACAGAAAGAGTCTAGTTGATTGCATAGGGTATAATATCAAGTTGTACTTTGAAACTTATTACTTATACTACATCTGTTACTATAGGTCAGATTTCCATTACTTGTAAGACCATACAGAAATACTATTGCAAAGGCTGTGCATTCTATTCTTGCTATGGATTTTCAGACCAATGAACATATGGTGCACTTTTTACAAAATTTAATATGAATAATAAAATTTAATCTGAAAGAGTTTAATTTGAATCCTATTCTCTCTGGCCCAAGGAATACTGTCAATGGGTTTATGCCATTCAAATTGATGAGTAGACCTATATATATCAAAGCTGAGCAAGTTTGTCCAATGGGGGCTGAAGAGATTCCACATTGCTTTTCAGAAGCATCTTATGTAGAATTCTCAGTATTTAAGACATCTCTTTTACCAACTACTAAAAGAAAATCTGATGTCCTTTTCAGTCCAGTCAGAATGGCAATCAAAAAGAATACAAAAAATGACAAATTCTGCTGGTGAGGATGTGGAGAAAAAGAAACTCTTACAATGTTGGTCAGATTGTAAATAAAGCTACTATGGAAATCAGTATGGCAGTTCCGCAAAAAAAGTAGAAATAGAACTACCATATGACTCAGCTATACCACTCGCCTTGGTATTTATCCAAAAGAATTAAAGTCAGCATATATCAAAGATACATGCATACCCATTTCTATGACAGTGCAATTCACAAAAGCCAAGTTATGGAAGCAGCTTAGGTCTTGTCAGAAGATGCATAGATAAAGAAAAGGTGGTATATATACACAGTGGGGTTTTGTTCAGCCATAAAGAAGAACAAAATTATGTCATTGGCAGGAAAATGGATGATACTGGAGAGTATCATGTTAAACAAAATAAGCCAGACTGAAAAAGATAAATATCACGTGTTTTCTCTCACATGCAGAAGCTAGAGGAGAAAAATGAAAAAAAAAAGCGTTGTGAAAGTAGAGGGAAGACCATTAGTATTGAGGAATGGGATCAGGAGAGTGAGAGATAAGGGGAGTTATTGGGAGTGTAGTTGATCAGATTATGCTAATTGCATGCATGAATACGCCACAATGGAACCCACCATTCTGTATAATATGTGCCAACAAAATAATTTCATGTCTTTCTAGAACGATTCTGGGAACCACAGTGCCATAAATTATGGTGAGTTTTGTTTTTATATTAAATCAAAAGACACTTTGCCGGGCGTGGTGGCGCACGCTTATAATCCTAGTACTTTGGGAGGCGGAGACCGGAGGATCCTGGTTCGCGGCCAGTCTCAGCTCTCTCTCGCTTTCTCTCTCTCTCTCTCTCTCTCCCCCTGTCTCTCTCTCTCTACTTAGTGAGGCCCTCTGCAACTTCGTGAGACCCGGTTTCAAAATAAAGTATAAAAAAATAGGGCCGGGGGTGTAGCGCGGAGGTAGAACGCCCCTGGGTTCAATCCCCGGTACCGCAAAATAAATCAAAAGACACTTTGACTATAGTCTTTCTAATTTGGGTTTAATATATGTATAATTAGTCAGAATCGACGATATTAAAGTAGCAAACTAATTTCAAAATCCCAGTAACTTTGGACTTCTACTTCTGGCCAAGATCTAGTAACACGGACCAGATTCACCATCTCCCTCTCCACCTGAAACAATTCCCAAACTGGAAAGCTATATGAAACAGTGGTCTTCAAGCTATGGACATCAGACAGTTAAAAATAGAGATCCCTGAAAAATGGAAACAAATA
>PVJS01007918.1:0-54592 GCA_004027185.1 Glis glis
CAGCACACAGCACACATGCACACATGCACACATGCACACATGCACACATGCACACAGCACACAGCACACAGCACACATGCACACATGCACACAGCACACAGCACCTGGCGCGCTTCCCCCAGCTCCCATCCCACTCCCTCCCCTTCCCCACTTTTGATACTGAGACTGGCATTGAGAATTTCATGTGTGTACATAGCATCAACTGCAGCATTTCCTTCATCAAATCTCCATCCCCACCCCACCTCCTTCCCCTCGGCATCGCCTCCCCATCACTCCCCTGGGGCTTCTCCTTTATCAAATTCCCTCTTGTATCCCAATTTCCCCTTAGCTTCCACATATGAGAGGAAACATATGACCCTTCACTTTCTGTGACTGGCTAATATCACTTAGCATAATATTCTCGAGTTTCATCCATTTTCCTGCAAAGGATGTAATTTTGTTCCCGTGTGTGTGTGGGGGGGGGATGGTAGTGGGGATTGGGTAGAGGGGCATTCTGCCTGCGCTACACCCCCAGCCCTATTTTATTTTTTTATTTTAAAACAGGGTCTCACTAAGTCTTGGAGGGTCTAAGTTGTTAAGGCTGGCCTTGATAGAACCTGTGATCCTCCTGCCTCAGCCTCCCAAGTACTAGGATTACAGATGTGTGCCACTGCACCCAGCTTATTTTTGTTCTTTTTGGCTGAGTAGGATTCCATTGTGTTTATATCCCATAGTTTCATAATTCATTCATCTGTTGATGGACACCAAGGCTGGTTTCATAGTTTGGCTATTGTGAACTGTGCTGCTGGGAACACGGACATGCATACATCACTATCATATTCTGACTTCAATTCCTTTGGAACGATACTCAGGAGTGGTATAGCTGGATCATATACAGGTTCTATTCCTAGTCTTCTGAGGAACCTCCACTCTGATCTCCAGAGCAGCTGCACGAATTTGCAATCCCACTAACAGTATACGAGAGTCCCTATGTCCCCACATCCTCGCCAGCATTTACTATTGTTGGTATTCTTGATGATTGCCATTCTAATTGGGGTTCGATGGAGTCTCAGTGTAGTTTAGTTTTGATTTGCATCTCTCCAATCACGTTAACTTTGAATGCTTCCATTGAATCACATATTTCTCAAACACTCAGATGAACATTAAAGGATATTCTACGTGCATACTTGAACCCATTCCACTTTTAAAGGAATTATTTTCAGTATGCATCCTGTTTTTTAAAAATGAGAATTGGCCTTTGATATTGAAACGGAAAAGCCAGCATCCCCTTAGAAAGAGACTCAAGATAATGGGCCCAGGAAATTGGCACTTCTGCCCTATGCTTCTAGCAACCTCAAGGAGAGCAATGGAAATGTGGGCCTCATCATCTACCGATATTTCTACAGTTATGTCAAACTACTCAGCATCAAAAAGATTGTGAGATTAAAGTTTATACAGCCTGTACACTTTCACAATCTTTTCTTTGTGTGGTACTTGAACACAGGTGTGTTCTACCTCTGAGCTAAACCCCAAGCCCTTTCATTTATTTATTTTTATTTTGAAGCAGGGTCTCATTAAGTTGCTGAGGGTCTCGCTAAGTTGCTGAGACTGGCCTCAAACCTGCGATCCTCCTGTCTTAGCCTCCCAAGTGCTGGGGTTACAGGTGTGTGCCACCATGCCCAGCTACACATTCACAATCTTGAGCAGACACATAGGTAGATGGAAGGACCTGTATTTTCAATACAGCTTGAAAAAAAAACATTTAAAATAGCTCTGACCTCAACTGGAAGACAATATAAATTATAGGGCCTGTTAAACAGGTTATTGATAAGTAAAATGGATCATTATTTATTTGACATCTCATTGTGACTTTTTAAAGTTATCCTTAGCAAATTCGAGACATATTAACAAATAGACGTATTCCTTTTCCAATATCATCTCCAGCGGATTCAATATCTTGTCCATATTATTGCTCCAGGGAAGCTGGATAGAAATGGCTGCAGCATCTTTCCTTCTCTGAAGGATTTTAGAACCTTAGAGACATTATTTTTGTATGTGTGCAAGGCACTTGTGAAACACTTCCTGTTACTGGGAATGAAAGCGTGTGTGATCAACTTCATAAACGGCGTTGATATATCTAATATAGTTCACGGGGGCTATTATTTGTAATAGCCAGTATTTTTATATCTAAATGCATACTTTTTACAGTAGTAAATATCGCAAAATTATACTTTATTAATAGTGATGATATCAATGCCATGTTAGTTACAGAAGAGCATTTGAATTCAGGGCGCGATGGTGGATATTTTCCTTCCTAATCCGCTGAAAGTGGGCATAGCAGTTCTGATATATGATGGAATTCTCCACCTGGTGATCCTGGTTGCCATGGCGATGACCCCCATGGGCGTGGAACGCGGTACTCTCTGCATTTTCTCTGCTTGACTTCATCATCCCCGGGAGGAAAGTGTGCACTTGGCTGAGGACCGCCTCTTGGGCCCTGCGTGGTCCTCCGAGCCTCCAGTTAGATGGAAGAAAGGGACAGAGTGGATTCGCCTTATTAAAAAACTATTTCTCTGCATCAAAGGAAAGGTAATCTGTTTTGCTAAAACACAATCTACAACAAAACAGAGACAATCCGACTGTATATCACGAAGACAAAGTTATTACTGTGGTGCAGATTCTCGATGCTAATACCAAGACGAATGTGCACGGCCGAGGTTCTGTGCCGTGACTCAGCCACTACGGCAGTTGCAAAGTGAAAGAAAAATGGACTATTGATAAATTTTAGGAGCACTTTGATTCTCTAGCAATGAGTCATATATCTTAAAAATAGCAGCCGGGCTTGGTGGAGCATGCCTATAATCCCAGTACCTGGGAGGCCGAGACAGGAGGATCGCAGGTATGAGGACAACCTCAGCAACTTAGCAAGACCCTGTTTCAAAATAAAAAATAAAAAGGCCTGAGAGTGTATCTCTGAAGTAGAACAACTCTGGGTTCTATCCCCAGTACAAAAACAAAACAAAACAAAAATAATATATATATTATTTTTTATATATATAATGTATCATTATCAGTTTGGAAATGTGCAGGTAATTTGAAGTTAGGATTCAATGTCTGGATCCCCCATTTAATTACTCTGAGTTCTTCTAAATATTAATTTCTCTAGGGCTTGATTTTATTATATGTAAAAAAAATATATGATATTAGGATTGGAATGAGGCATCTATGTGAAAATATGTTAGTACGCAGAAGCTCCCTTCTGCAGGGATCCGTTGCAACACCCAAGTGGATGTCTGCAGAAAATACTAATATATACTATTTCTTCTTACACATGAATACCTATGATAAAATTTAATTTGTAAATTAGCCAAAGTAAGCAGGGCATGGTGGCGCATGCACACCTGTAATCCTAGTACTTGGGAGGCCGAGACAGGAGGATCGCAGGTTCGAGGCCAGCTTCTGCAATTAGCAAGACCCTGTTTCAAAATAAAAAATAAAAAGCACTGGGAGTGTAGCTTGGAGGTTGAATGCCCCTGGGTTTAATGCACAGTACCAAAAAAAAAAAAGAAAAAAGAAAATTATTGTATGCTCAGATACATGTTAACATTAGATGAGCAATCTTTAATTACTTTTTTATAATCAATTTTCCCATGTTGAAAGGTCTTCCATTACAATATTAAAGAACATATATGGCTATGATCGCAACTCTAACTTTTCTAAGTCTCTCAGAAAGAATCAAAGAATTTGGGTCAATGGTTATGTTCCGCCAAATAGCCTCACCTAGTTATACTGGCATCACAGAATCGCCTGCACAACCCGCCCTCTTCCTCTTTTCTGGAACAACGTGTACATGGGAAGGCTTGCCTGTTTTTTTTTTTTTTTTCCAAAGACTGACACTACTTATCTATGAACTTCAGAGATCTGAGACTTGGGAAGTCTTAAGAAATTAAGTTCTATTTCTTTAACAGTTATTGGCCTATGAGGGTTTTTTATTATATATTTCTTTTTGTGACAATTTTGCTATTTCACATTTTCCCCGAAATTTATCCATTTCATCTAGGTTCAGTTTATCCTTGTTTAAAACATCCTTTTAAATCATAGACCTATTATTGCCCCCCTTTAATTCAGTAGTAGTATTCTTTGAATCTACTTAATCGATCAGTCTTGCTAGGGCTTGATGTTTTCAAAGAAATAATTTTAGGCTTTGGTAGTATTTCCTTTTATGTGGTATTTTTAATCCATCAATTATTTTATTATTCTATATTTTCTTATTTATTTTATGGTATAAAATTTCATTAGAATGGTGAGATTTTTTTTCAACTTAAATTCTTGGTACTTCATATCCCTGCTCTCCTGTGTTCAAAGCCTGAGTTTTCCTTTGGCATGCAAGTGTTTTAACGATCCCCGCTGCGCTCCATGTATCATGTCTTTATTGTCACTGAGCTATAATTATTTCACCAGGCCACCTTTCCGGCTTCCACCTCAAGGGCAATGTATAGTTCAATTCTGCACATGTAATCACACGCAGAAATAGATTGTAGTGCGTGGTCTTTTGCTGTTTTATTTAAGAAAGCCATACTTACCTTAAGGTCATGAAGATACCCTACATTCTAAAAGCTTAACAGTTTTAGTGTTTTACTTCACGTCTTTAACTGATCTGTAATTTGTGCGTGCTCTCTGAAGTAGGGATCATTTTATTTCTCCTCCTATGGACACAGGGTTGGCTCAGCACCGTTTATTGAAAAGACTGTGCTGTATCCACTATATCGATGTATATATATGTAAGGTCTGTTTCTATGATGTTTATTATGACCGATTGACTCTCTCATGAACACTACACACCTCTAATTATTATAATTTTATTTATTTTTCTTTTAATTTTTTTTTTTTTTTTGGTGCTGGGAGTTGAATCCAGGGGCATTCTACCTCTGAGCTATACCACATTCCCAGCCCTTTTTATTTTTTATTTTGAAACAGAGTTGTACTAAGTTGCTGAGGCTGGCCTCGCGCCTGTGATCCCCCTGCCTCAGCCTTCCAAGTACTGGGATTACAGGCCTGTGCCACTGTGCCCTTCTATAACTTTAAAATAAGTTTCAATATGTGTTAGGACGGGTCCTCCCAGCTTGTTTTTATTTGCATACTTTTAATATTCTTAGTCCTTTGCATTTCTACTTTAAGATTTTAGAATCAGCTTATCACATTCCAAGCACAAAATATAGGGATTTTCCTTGGAAGCAATTTGGGGAAAACTGATATATTTAAGACACCTAGCATTCCAATCCATGGACTTGTAATATCTTCTCTTATTCAGTCTCTTTTACTGTTTCTCAATAAGCTACTGGCAACCATGAGGCTCCCCACTTTCAGAGAGCAGAAAACTCAAGCCCTCCACAGTCCGATCCTTTCCTGACATGTTTGTCTTTCTAAAAGTTGGCCCTCGCTGAAGTCCATCATTGTCTATGGTAAAAAAAAGTTTCTCCACGGCTTGGTTGTGAGAACATCGAGCAGCTTCTGAGTTCAAGTACATCGTAAGGAACTTCTGGGCCGGAGCTCTCAGTCCAAGCAGCCACGTGTCTCTGATGCGTGAGTTGCTCCTCACCCCAGTGAAACATCTACAGAACGGAGCTGCTGGTAAGCTGGAGGAGAGGGTCAGGTCATCACGGCATGGCACTCGGTTTCACCACTGCCACCATAATCATGCTGTGCTGTTGCCGTGTTTGTGACTTGTTGCCATGTTTGTGACTTGTTGCCGTAAGGAGTCTATTTAACGCCACCTGGTGATGATCATTTTGGTGACATTTCCTGAGCAGTCACAAGGCCACTGCGAGCAAAGGGAGATTGCTCCGAGCTCTGCGGCTTCCAGGAGTGCTGCTTCGAGGGCTCGCCCGCTGTTTGCAAGCCCATTCACTCCTGCTTCCTCTCATCACAGGAAGGACGGCCCTTCAGGAGGGGACTGCACCCGTTAGCTCCAGGGGAATGGGACAGTTACCCTTTCAGGGAATTATGCTTTGCAAATGTCTGGGATTTATGGGTTTAGTGGTTTTGTCCAATTTTTACTTTTGTTAAATTTTTTACAGTGACAAAGACCTAATAGCTTGAAGACAATTTGTTCTTTGTCTAGATAATACTATTGTTATGTTCCCTGTCATTCAGAACAGTAGAAGCTATGTTCAGAGCAAGCAAGAATAATACCATCGCATCTGGTGCCCATCACAATGACGCAGGGCACCAGAGGACAAAGGAAAAGGATGCTCTTAAACCATTTTTTTCCTCTTCATATAAGGGCAAACACACGTTTTCTTTGCATGCTATAAATAGCAAGAATTATTTCCCTAATACATGTATAGACTTTGTATATAGCAGATATATTTGGATGGGTCAGAGCCTCAGCCGGAGAACACTTTACTCTAGAAAAACCAAAGACATTCGAAGTTCTCGAAATCAACATGAGATTCAACAAGATCCACTGCAGAGCAAAAAATAAATTTTCCTGGCTGAGTTGACATTTACAGAAGATTTCCCTCATGGCTGCAACAGAAATTGACTGAGGAGCCCTGTGCCAAAAGTGAGAGCTACTGCCCAAGGCCCTAGCTATTTTCTACTCTTGAATTCAGTCTCCTCTTCTAAACACTTGATCTTGCTTTTGATCTCTCTGTAAGTTTTACAAAGGAAATCTGGAACTAATAATGATTGATAATAAGAAAAATGGCAGAGACTGACTGAGCATTTGATATATGTGTTTGAGAATCAAATGGATCACTTGCATGATGGTCTTCAATAGAGTATGTAGCAGAGGACGATCATCATTAATTCTTACTGTGTTCCTGAGGTCTCCTTACACAGCACCCAGTACTGTTCAAAATGAGCTCACCCTGGCATTCAGGGAATAATAAAGTCTCTCTCTGTCATTTTTTTCCCTTTTGGTTCTGGAGTTTGAACCCAAGGGTGTCCTTCCTCTGAGCTACATCCCTAACCCTTTTTACTTTTTATTTTGAAACAGGGTCTCGGTAAGTTACTGAGGGTGTCTCCCTAAGTTGTTGAGGCTGGCCTCGAACCTGTGATCCTCCTGGCTTAGCCTCCAAGTACTGGGATTATAGGTGTGTGCCACAGGGCCTGGCTGCCCTACCTGTCACATTATATCAGCTTTATTTTACTTCCTTTTAAATGACCTCAGATTGGGGTTCTTTTGATGATCCACAAAGTGATGTCCTTGTGTCTGGGCTGGGCTTTCTTTGTGGTACACGGATATCCCTCATTCGACCTCCGTTCCCTGCCTCGGATCCACTCCGGATTCTTCTCCAGCTTCTCTCTTGCCATCGCCTGGACCTGGTCATTCCTGACCCAGACAGGTCACGCCTTTCGCCGTCCGGACCCTTCGCGTGTGTTAGTGTTTCACAGGCGCACACGCCGCAGGAGTGCCTGACGTGGCTGTGTGGCTTTTGCTTTTCTTGCAGACGGTAGCCCAGCAAAAAAGCCAAGCATGTAACTCACGATCAGACCCACTGAGTCATCTCTTGAGTTTCCATTTTCCAGGGCTTCCTTTTTATCAAACTTCTGACCTGCACACGTGTTTTCAAAGCGGCAGTCTTTAAGGTGACTGTATTTTATTTCACAGACTTCTTTGGGAAGGAAGCTCTGACATATTTCCCACCTTCAGCACTATTCATGTTTCCACTTGTTTTTGGAGTCCGTCATCCTGAAAGTCACGGAGTCTGACTCACAGCGAAGTGCTCACATTATTTTTTTTAGAATAAAATGACATAGAACAAGATTCACTGAGGGACGGTAGGACAAAGATGAGAGCTGGGGGCGTAGCTCAGTGGTGAGCGCTTGCCTCGCATGCACGCACAATCCCCCGCACCACACACACCCACCCCCCCCAGAGCCAGGACCCATGCTCGCTTGGCTCCATCCCGTCCGAGAGCCTTCTGCTAGGAGAAACACGTAAATCCATGAGAAACTCAGTACGCTGCCAGCTTAGGAGTCAATTCCCAGAGGCGACTCGTCAGACCCTCCATGTTTTAATGATTATTTGCTTCATTAGCCAACAGAGCAAGCAACTGTGACAGGCTAGCCATCAGAAGGACGCCAGCACACCCAGAGAGCGCGCCTCCGCCACTCCACGCAGAAAGGGATTCATGTTCCCAAGGAAACCCACATCTCCTTTTAGCATTGCAACACTTCCGATGTCTCAGTACTCCTCTCTGGAATTTCCTACTTATTTTGGCTTAAAATCCTGTGAATTCAGGAGCCAGCTGGAAGTTGCCAGAATGGTGAAGGTATATCAAGAGATAATCTATAGAAAATCATTTTACAAAGTATAATCTGTGAGGTTGTTGAATGATGTCAAGTATCTTCCTTCCTTCCATTTTTTTCTTTGTGTGTGTGTGTGTGTGTGTGTGTGTGTGTGTGTGTGTGTGGTACTGGGGATTGATCCCAGGGGTATTCTAACTCTGATCTATACCCCCAGTTCTATTTTTTTTTAAATTTTATTTTGAAAAAGGGTCTCACTAAGTTGCGGAGGGCCTCGCTAAGTTGCGGAGGCTGGCCGCAAACCTGCGATCCTCCTTCCTCAGCCTTCCAAGTACTAGGATTACCAGTGTGTGCTACCATACCTGGCACTAAATATTTCTTTTATTTATTTTTGGTAAGATCCTAAGTACCTTCATAACTTCATGTCTAAGCAGAAAATGAAAATTATGATTGATGAAAATGTTGAATAATTAGTTTTTTTCATTGTCTTAAATACAGTGAGTCAGGGAGACAAATGGGTTCCTAGTTGCTTTTTTTAAATTTTTAATTAACTTGTAACAGTCAGTGCTCAAAACATGATTTTTATTTTCTGATCCCTGTATCTGAAGCCAGGAATCTAGAGCCTTGAATTGCAATATATAAAGACAGCATTTGATAGGTGCTTTATCCAAGCTCTATAAGGTATAATCATAAACACACACTGCTGTGGTTTGAGACGTATACCCCAAAGGCTGGGTCCCCCTGCCCCAGCCACTATTGGGCAGGTGGTGGAACCTCTAAGGTCTAGTGGGAGGTCATAGGTCATTGGTTGGATGCCTTTGAAGGGGACATTGGGAACCCAACCCCTTCTTCTTCTCCTTTTCTTCCCTGCCATGAGGTGAACGCTGTCACTCTACCTACATGCTCCCCGTCCTATATGATGGGCTGCCTTGCCACAGGCCAAAAAGCAATGGGACCAATTGATTATGGACTGGAACTTCCCAAACCCAAATTAACGTTTCCTCTTTATAAGTTGATTACCTCACAGGTATTGTGTTACAGTAACAGAAAGATGACAATTTAGCATCATAGTAAAAATAGTATCTAGCACTTCTGAGAGCAGAGTAAATGCCCAGCACTCAGCATAAAGCCGTGAGTATACTTTGTCATTTCCATTTTGTGAGAGCAAACGATGGCTCAGTTGTGCTATGTGTATTTCTCTGAGTCACTCAGCTGGACGTAGCTGAGCTGCGCAGACTGCTCTCACCTTCAGACAACTGTGGGAATGAGGAGGTGAACTGTGCGGCTCTAGGGGTCCTTCCCAGGGCTCCCTCTGGCCCCTCTTCTTTTTCCTGTGCCCCCTGGGCTTCCGGTTAGGATTGGACCATGTAAGACCAGAACTCAGCAAAAAATGAGGAAAAATGGAAAAACAAGGGGGCTGGTGTCTGGGTCAGTGCTTCTGTACAACGTTCTCTGCCTCCGGGTCTAGTGCTTGGTTTCTATCTTGCACCTTCATGGAATAGCAGCACCCCACATTACCAGCCGTGGGGACAGCAGTATCCTACCCAGTCGCAATGCTGCCTCTTTCTCGTGGAATCCTGATAGATTTACAGAGTCTATCATCAGAATATGTTTTAGCAGAAATAAATTGCAAAATTCATGAGTGATTTCCTCATCCTTATAAAAGCTAGATAACCACAGTATATTATGAAAAGTCAGTAAAATAGACATATGATTCCTGTCTCATAGAAAGTATTTCACAAGTTGGACAAAAGCAAAATATGACTCAATAAGTGTTTTAAATACTTGAGTTACTAATCTCCTTGTGTGTGCTGCTATGTGAACTTTCCCTCAGATGTTCTTATTCCTTTTCTCCCATCTTGCAATTTAGGATGCACATTGTGTTCTAGAAATTTCAAAATAGTATTTTAACTAATCCCCATTTACCTTCCATGGCAGACTCAAAACTAAACTGCCTTTTCTAGATAATAATAATAATAATAATAATAATAATAATAAAAAAGCCATGGGAAAATGCAGTTTAAGGAAGAATAGAGGCTCAGGGGTCCTCCTGCTAGGAAGAACATGGAATTGTGCCAAATTAGAAAGTAGGGCACCATATCCATTGGCTACTGGAGGATTAGAGACTTAAGAAGGTCGCTAGGGTTGATACTGACACAGAAGTGCTTTGTGAGCATCCCAGCCAGGTTAGGCGAGATCCCGTCAACTGGCTCTTGGGTCTCGATCACACTCACTGTCGTCTGGGGATTTTGGTGGTGAGAAGCCCTGCAAACGCCATTTCCCCGGAAGATGTGGATGGCATGACCTGGATGTATCTGTCCTTCATTCAGAAATGTGAATCTCGTGAACTCAGGGGTAAAAGCCCAGCTCTGTGCACATCGCCCCAGTGCCTTTATGACCCCTCCCTTTATGTCCCCAGGCCTCCACCAGGTCAGGGCCTCTTCTCTGCTGCTCGGCCTCTTGCAATGGCCTCCACTGACTTGCTACTGCTCGCCTGAAGCCTCTGCATTATTGGATCGCGGCCCTTAATGGATAGAGTGAAAGGCATAGCATATAGAAAGGGCTCAATTTGTGTTCGTGAAATTTAAATAAGACGCTATAGCAACAACAATGAAAAAAATAAAGTGCTCAGGAATCTAGTCTCTTCATTTTGAAGGTAGGGCACAGTCAGTAACAGGCCTGTTGACATTTACCCAGATGGCTTTGATCTGGTCATAAAGGAAATCCAGACACATTTCAAAATAAGGATAGGAAACTGAGAACCTAAATCACCTTATTTTATAGATATCCTTACTTAAATAAAAAATCATGATAGAGGAACATGGCTTAAGAATTTGGAGACTTTATTTTTCTTGTGTCAAAATAAAAAATAAATAGGTCTGGGTGTGGAGCTTGGAGCTTGGAGGTAGAATGTTCCTGGGTTCACTTCCCAGTATTCCAAAATAAATAAATAAATAAATACCTAAATAAATAAATAAATACTAAAAGCAAAATGATATGTGATTCCCTACTCAACAGAATATCTGAAATACAAAGAGGCTCACGACATCAAATATGTGACCGTATGGAACACATGGAACAGCTAGAATTTTAAATGCAAAATGTTCAACACTTTGGCACACTCCTTCTAAAAATATAAGCCATACTTCTGCCCTCTGATGCAGTAATTCTACTCAGTTAGTCACCTAAGAGGAATAAAAATATATATTCTTTACAAGGGTGGGTATAATAGATCCAAGCTGACAGGAGCATAAAGGGCTATTGACACGAGGGTGAATGAGCTACTGGGATGTGCTCATTTGAGTGGACTGCTACCCAAGAACACAAAGCCAGCGATTCTAGTACTCGCAACAACACAGATGAATGTCAGAAACTTTATATTATGCAAAGGAAACCAGACATGAAAGAGTGCTTTCGTATATTTACACTCCATGAAGTTCAAAAACAGATGACATTCATCTGCGGCGGCTGGAATCCTTACTGGGGCATGGGAAGATTCTTTATTTGGTGTGGGTGTTGGTTGCGTGAACATAAACATTTATAAAAAAATGTGTTTGAATTGTACATGTAAGTCTTTTGTATTTCCCTATGCGTAAGGTTTCCTCAATAAAATTATTTTTAAAAACTCATGAAGCTAGGGATGGTGGCACACACTCATAATACCAGTCCTTGGGAAGCTGAGGCAGGAGGAGCGCAGGTTCCAGGCTAGCCTGTTTCAAAAAAATTTTTTTAAAAATAAATAGGGCTGTGGGTGTAGCTCAGAGGGAGAATGCCCCTGGGTTCAATCCCCAGTACCCCAAACAAACAAACAAGCAAACAAGCAAACAAACACCACACAAGCTAACATATATAAAAGCTGTGTTACACCTTGCTTAGGAGACACACTGTGAGCCCCAGCGAATGTTCATGTTTGATACAGAGTAGACATAGAGGAGGTCACACTCTAGCCAGTAGTCTGACTCCCAGAATCCTGAAGACATTGCAGTCTTCTCTAGTTGTTCAAAGTAATTTGATGGTTACCATATTGTGCATGAGTTGAAGCCACAATTATATTAAAATTCAAACTATAGCAGGGCGTGGTGGCTCACACTTGTAATCCCAGTACTTGGGAGGCTGAGATAGGAGGATCTGGGTTCGCAGCCAGCCTTGGTTACTTGGTAAGGCCCTCCGCAATATAGTGAGACCCTGTTTCAAAATAAAGAATAAAAAAATAGGGCTTGGGGTGTAGCTTGGAGGTAGAATGCCCCTGGGTTCAATCCCCAGTACCACAAAAAAAAAAATCAAAATATAATGGCTCATGTAAAATAATGATCCATCTTCACTCACGTAATTTCCAAAGTGGTACTCTTTTTATTCCCAGTACCTCTTTGGTACTGGGGTTTGAACCCAGGGGCATTCTACCTCCAAGCTACAATCCCAGACTTCTTAATTTTTTTTATTTTGAAACAAGGTCTCACTGAGTTGCGGAGGCTAGCCTCGAACCTGCAATCCTCCTATCTCAATTTCCTGAGTATGAGTACTGGGATTATAGGTGTGCACTACCACACCAGGCTCCAAGTTGTACTCCTGATTGGCTGGTGGATCACCTTCATGTGGTCATTCAGGGACCCCCAGCCTCTGCCCACGGTGGCTCCATCGTCACCACTTGGTTTTTGTGGTCTCGCGCCATGGTCTCTGTGTCAGCCAGCTGGAGGGGGAAGCGACGTGGAGAACCCTGCCTGACAAGTCTGGGGTGTCGGGCTGAAAGAAGCACATGCCGCCAGGGGCGCAGATTCTGTTTCTAGCCCCGTGGTTGCATCTAACAGCAAAGAAGTACAGAATGCCATCTAGCTGTGTGCTCCAACAGAACATGAGTCTGATGAGCAGTTGGCCAGGCCCTATGGCATCTAAGAAGAGCTAATGCTCAGAAGGGACTCTGTCTCTTTCTTCCTCCTTTTTTCCTTCCCTTTTTAGCTTTCATTGAGGAAAATGTGTAAACTCTTTCCTGTATAAACCTTGACACTAAATGCTTATTATTTATTCCTAAATGTATCGAAGGCCAATTTGCTGTGCAGTTTCATGAAACCATTGCACTCTCGGTCTGCTGGGTCCAAGTGTCTAAGAGACGCGACTCCTATCTGCTGTCCAGAGAGCCCAAGGATCCCCAGTCAAAGGACAAAATTGCCCATGAAGTTGCATGAAATCTAACCAAGCATTGTCTGCAGAGGGTATAGATGACACGCGTCACACACCCAGAGACAGCAGCACATTCTAGCTAGTGTCCCGAGGAGCTCGCAGTTGTCTTTGCATTTCATTTTTGTCACCGTGCGTCCTATCCATTGCTTTTTCTTTCTTCATTTTAGAATGAGGTCCTTCACTCAAAGTGTCTGGAAATCAGAATGTTCTAGACGATTACCAGCTGCTGTTATTACTGAAGCCAAAACTACGCAGTGTTTCAAGTCATGGGTTAGTTCAGATTTTAAAGTCCATCAGATTAGTTCTCAGCATTAAAACCTTTTGAATTCCTTAAGCTCTCAAAACAATTTCCTTCCTTCCTCTTTCTTTCCTTCCTCCCTCTTTCTTTCTCTTCTTCCTTCCTTCTTTCCTTGTTTTCTTTCTTCTCAACCCAGGGGCATTCTACCTCCTAGCTATACTCCAGCCCTTTTTATTTTGAAACAAGATCTTGCTAAGTTGCTGAGGCTGGCCTTGAACCTTCAATCCTCCTGTCTCAGCCTCCCCAGTGGGACTGCAGACACACCCCACTGTGTCCACTAAAACAATTCTTTTTCTTTTTTTTTTTTTGCAGTACGGGGGATTGAACCCAGGGGCGTTCTACCTCCGCACTACACCCCCGGTCCTATTTTTTATACTTTATTTTGAAACCGGGTCTCACGAGGTTGCAGAGGGCCTCACTAAGTAGAGAGAGAGAGAGAGAGAGAGAGAGAGAGAGAGAGCTGAGGCTGGCCGTGAACCCGGATCCTCTGGTCTCCGCCTCCCAAAGTACTGGGATTACAAGCGTGCACCACCATGCCCGGCCACAATTATTTTTCTAAAAGGTGTTTTTCATTCTCCAAATTAAAAGGCATTGAAGCAAATTCTTGCTGGGGAGTATCCAGTGATCTGAGAACAAAAATACCAAGATCACGGGATGTTTGATATAATCACAGACTGACCCCTGGCCAGGTCTCCTCAGGGACTGAGGTAGGAGAGGAGAAATAAAACGTTAGGTAGAAAGGAGACAAACTGGGAAGGAAAGGGAAAATATAGTTTTAAAATCTAGAAACTTTATAATCCTTAACTTCACATTACAGGGTCTGCTCTTTCTTAGGTAAAAGCCCTCAAAGGCCACACTTTTAATCCTAATGGCCTATCTGGCCTGTCCTTTTCTTAGGCAAAGGTCCTCAATAGGTCTAAGCTTTTAATCATAATGGCCTGTCTTCACACCTGAACTTCCTGGGATGCTTGGCAAAGAAAGAATCCCCCCCAAAAAGTCTGACCTTTGTCAAGCCCAAGCATCACCCAGCACCCACCAATGAAATGGCAAGAACATGAGGATTCAAAGAAAGAGAACCGGTCACCCCATCCCTGCCATGCATCCCTAGTCACTCCCTCTCAGGGTCCCCTATAAAAAGAAAAACTGTAAAGACCCCAAGCGCTCCCTCCCTCTTGAGATGGCGGCGTTCTCCCTTGAACGTGAATCCCCCACTTTTCCTAAATACACCTCTATCTTTATCTCTGAATGACATGTGTTGACACTCTTTTCTGCCATGGAAGCCAAGGACGCTGCCAATTCTGAGTTCCTGAGGTGAGGAAGGGACCCCTCACCCCTGGCAGGGACTCTTCCTCTCTGTTTATCACGGTTGCTCTTTCTTCCTTAAGCGTTAGGATGGATCACACCACTTTGTGCATCTGGCCCCGAGATTTCACAGGCTGGCCTCTGAACCCATCCTCTCACTGCCTAACCGTCAAGAGTCCACCAATTCACACCACACCGACTGCGCCCACCAGCCCGCAGGACTTACTGAGTCAGGGCAGAGTGAGGCCGGGCAGAGGACCTGGGAACAGGAAGAATTAAAGCAGCCATCTGCACCCCTTTCTGTGAGGTTGAGAAGGTAAGAGACTGATGGGCACCAGGGAGTCAGGGCCCTGACCAATCCACAGATAATCATTCAAATTAAGGACCAAAATTGTGCAAAGGTCATTGGCTCCCCAAAACCCAATTCTGACCAATAATAAAAGAACAGATAGAAAACCTCAGGAAGGTTTAAAAGCCCACTCCCTGAGGGCTTAAGGGTCACTCTCTTTCCAAGACCCCCTCTTTGGGGGGACTGTTTTGTCCTCTATCTTTCCCTAACTTAAACTTTTATATTTCTATACCCTTCCTGGTCCTTGGACTTCATTCATTGAAATCCATTGAACAAGAACCCCCTTTTCAACACCCCCATTTCATTACAACTAGCGGCAGAATTATAACCTGTGTGTTATGAACTATACAAATACAGCCACCCTGGGCTCACATTTCCATCCGCCGCAGGAGGAAATATTTCTGCTCTAGGGGTGAGCAGGAGGCAAAACCAGAAAGTTATGGAGACTTGTGTTTCTATCCAACATCTAGCATTTTCTTTACCCAAGAAACTAGGATGTGGCTATGAAGAGGGTAGACATGGAGATGGTGCCCTAATGTTAGAATTGTTGTTTTTAAATGCCTTTCTTCTTTTGAGTTCTGAGGAAAATAATGACAAATTTGCAACAATTTAGTTGTAAAGGAGTGTGGCATTTGGGTTCTGGCATCTCACTTAATGAAGGGACCAGTTGGCAAAGGCAGAAGCCAAGATGTTATGAAGCAGGTGCACGGAACTGAGAAGGAACATTCCAAGACCTTCCATGCCAGGCAACAGGGATGCAAGCTCCTCTCACGGTGGGTGCATGGTGCTCAGAGTCGGGCACCAGGCTTGGAACAAAGAGAGCAGGTAGGTATTAAATGGGCTAACAAGGAGTCATCTTGGGTGTTTTGTTAGTGAACGGAAAGCTCAGGCTGTCCTTCAAATCATAACCCAAATATGGTCAGATAGAAGAAATAAAATAAATAGGTTGACTTATCTTTAAAAAATTATTTATAAAGAAAATATAACTTTACTCTAAGAACCAGATCCTAAAGTCCTTCAGACCTTTACTACCCAAACCAGTTCTCTCTCCCAGGCCTGTATCTCCCAAATTCCTAGATCTGCAAATCTTAAAGTTAACCAAGAAACTATAATTACCTGCTAACAAGACAGATATGATATCTTGAGAAATCTATAATTTAGGGGACTTTCTGACTCATCTATTGACCAGAGGATGGAGACCACGATCAACCTAAGGGTCCAGTCAATGACCAGACACTAGAAACAAGCTAGGAACTGAGGTCATCCTCGCGTCCCCTCCTTCCCATAGCCTCCCTCCACCAAGCTTCCTTTAAAAGAAGAGCCATGAACCCCCAGAATGCATTTCTCACTCTGGAGGTGGCCTACATTCTCCTTGAAGACGTATCTCTTGTTTTCCTAAAGAAATCTCTCTCTATTGCTGAAATTCTTCTTCTTTTTTTAATTATACTAGGGATTGGGACCAGGGGCATTCTACCTCCAACCTATACTCCCAGCCCCCCCTTTTTTTGTTTTGGAACAGTGTGTTGATAAGTTGCTGAGGTTCTCGCTAAGTTGCTTAGGCCGGCCTCGAACCTGCGATCCTCCTGCCTCAGCCTCCCAAGCACTGGGATCACAGGTGAGCGCCACCATGCCTGGCTTGAAATTCTTTTCTGTCACATAAGCCAAGGACCTTGCTCAAGGTCCCGAGTGCATTCCCTTCTCTTCCCTACTTGGAACTAAGGGACCCTTCACAGAACCAACCTTTTTCCCACAACAATCTTGGGATATTTTGCTATTGAACAGAGAGCTCAGGGTCTCCTTTAAATTCTAACCCAAATAGGGGCTCCCACACAAACCCCATCTGATGTCAGACAGTTAATGTGACTGATATCGAGTTTCTATTTTGATATCATTAAAAATATACTATATCATCAAAATCACAAATGTCTCATGGTCCTCGGCACCCACTCCCTTCGTAGGGTCTACAACACAAAAGGCTGCCACGCCAGACTCCTGGCCCCTGCGGCCTTCCGTACCACGCTCTCGCCAGCTGGACTGCGGCTCCGCAGCTGAATTTGATGCCTAAGCGAAATGAGAACACGCAAAAGCACAGGTGGTTTTTAATAACAAAACGCTAAGGCGCGGGGTCTCCTCACGCCCCACAACGTGCCCCATTGCAGATCTTCTCTGTCAAGTGCTGGGTTCCCTTTTCTGTCTACAAATAGATTTGAGGAAAAAACACGGTTGCTGCTGTCACTGTTAATTAGTGTCTCGGTGTGGCTTTCCGCCTGAGGGGTTCGCCATTCCCTGCCAAGCCCGGCAGGGACATTGCGCAGAGAACATTGTTTACAGCCCAGCATGGGGCGTCCTGGGGAAGGCCTCATCAACGCTCTCTGTAGGAGAGGAAGTCACTTCAGATGCTCCTAGAACTTCACCAGAGCTAATCCGGGAGTGACAATCCTCAGCTGGACATAAAATCTTACAGAAAAAGAAAAAATCAACCCCGTGAGGCGAATTACCAAGTAACACAAACGAGGAGCGGTGAAACACGTCTGCTGATCTCTATAAACCTATTTTAATGCAACGTCATTTCCCCTACTTTGTTATCTTCTTGCTTTCCTCTTTCTCAAATACTGGGCTGCTTCTCAGGAGAAAAGCCACTTTCTGAGGGAAATTCTCTGTCAATTCTTTCAGGCCTCACAGGTAACGACGTACATGTGTGGTGATAATTATCAAAGTCTATTCTGCACATGCAGACTCATATTAAGTGCGGTATTGATCTATTGTTTGCCGTGTTCTCTTCAGTGTATTTTTCCATCTCCTAGAAGCAGCATTTTCCCCAGGCGGGGGGTGGTGTGGTCTTTCCCGGAACGTGTCTAGCCACAGTGGGAGGAGAGGAGACGTGTAGCCCTGGTCTCCAGCCCAGGCTGGGCGGGCTGGGGAACACAAGTGTGGGCCTTCCTGGAGAAAAAGCCAGCTGGATCCGGAGGGAAGCACTCCAAGTGCTCCACGCAATTTCCCCCTCTCTTATAGTCTGATATAAAATGTCCCCTAAAGAGATCATTTATTAATATCCAGGGTTGATATAGGTAAGCCAAGAGGGGTTGTGATCCCAGCAGTGGACAGATCCATTGTAATGGATTTATCTGGGGTCTGGCCTGGGCTGGTGGGGTGTAGTTGGAGGGGGTGGATCCCTGGGGGTGCGTGTGGAGAGTGCCTTTGGACATGCTTTTTGAATTGTGAATTGCTTGACATAAGTGCTGCCATTTTGAGGCAAATGTGTGTGAGTTAAAGTGAAACACCCAAAATGACAGCCCAGGAGTCTCCCAGGTCGGCCTTGAGTGATAAGATATGTTTAACGCCCTCCCCCACCCCCCCAGCTGATGCAACCCTAGCACTGCATGTAACTGCGCATGCCCAGCCTCAGCTCAAGGAGCATATGCCTACCTAAGATAAGACCCCCTCTCAAATAGTATATAAGGCCCAAGAGAATTAGGCCCAGTGAGCCCCCAGCTCCAAGTCAAGTGAGTTACCAGACTCCCTGTCATGGTGCTCCATGACTGCTGGTGTGTTCCCACCAACGGCGACAACCCAAGAACCTGGAGAAGAAACTGCGTTCTGGTAAGCTCCCCTGATGAGTCTCAGCTGCGCAGAGTTAGGACCCCCATACCCGTGTGAAGTGTGAAAATAAATTGGTATAAACTCCCATCAGGAGTCTGAATCTAAATCCCGCCAGGCTATAGCTCTCCAACTCTCCCTAGCGGGTGGGGCTCACTCAGAACACCGTGGCCTTGGGGATTATATGTGGTTCCTCCCCCGCCTTGCTTCCGGCCTCCTTGATGTGAGGAGCACAGCCCATGTGCTCCCCCTCTCTCTGCCTCCTGCCGCCATGCCCTGAGATCCGTGGTCCCCGGCCTCACATGGACTGAACCCGAAACCGTAAGAAAAGAATCTTCTTTTCTCTAAGTCATGTGGTTAATGTTTTAGATTACAGCTGCAAGAATGCTGACCGGAACACACTCCGAACCTCATTATGATTTATAATTACAATGCACCAATAAAAGCTCCCCAAAATGAATAAATAAAAAAGGAAGAAAGAGAGAGAAAGAAAGAGGCAGGAGAGGGAACTGGATCCGACAGAGGGGAGAGGAGGCCCTGGCTTTGGTGGCTTACAGTTCTTGGTGAGACAGCAATTTCACTTCCTAAACAAAGATGGCATCAGGTGACACTCCTCTCCTTTATTTAAGTTAATGACTTGCAAATTCATTGCTCTCTGGGGCTTGGAGAGGAAGTTGCCTACCAGATTTTTTTTTTTTTGGTGGTACCGGGGATTGAACTCAGGGGCGTTCTACCTCCGAGCTATACCCCCGGCCCTATTTTTTTATACTTTATTTTGAAATCAGGTCTCATGAAGTTGTGGAAGCCTCACTAAGTAGCTGAGGCTGGCCGCGAACCCGGATCCTTCAGTCTCCGCCTCCCAAGTACTGGGATTACAAGCGTGCGCCACCACGCCAGGCTCAATTTTTTTTTTTTAATACTGCGTACCAGGGGCATTCTACCTCTGAGCTATGTGCCCAGCTAGTCCTTTTTGTTTTTTATTTTGAAACACGGTCTTGCTAAGTTGCTAGGGTCTAGCTAAGTTGCTGAGGCTGGTATTAAACCTGAAATCCTCCTGTTTCAGCCTCACAAGTATTGGGATTATACGTGTGTGTCATGCCTGACTGACTCCTTTCACTTAACAGAATCTCTGCCAGGTCTGTCCACGCTGCTGCAAATGACAGGACTTCATTATTTGTTGTGGCTGCAAAATACTCCATCGAGTATGTGCACCACATTTCCTTTATCCACGCCTCCATTGAGAGGCACCTAGGTTGGTCTGTATCTTGACTGAAATAACATGGGTTAGCAGGCTTCTCTCTGTTATGCTGATACCATTTCCTTTGTATATTTACCCAGTAGCGGAATTGCTGGAACCTAGGATATTTCTATTTTTAGCTCTTTAATGAACCTCCATACTGTTTGCAATAACGACTCTACTCATTTACATTACCACCAGCAGGGTATAAGAGCTCCCCTTTCTCTGCATGCTTATCAACATCTGTTATTGTCTTCTTTATATAACAGTCATTCTGACTGGTGTGCCATTTCGGGTTGCACTTTTGCACTTCCTTGGTGATTAGCAATGTTAGATTTTTTTTCCTACACTTATTGACCATTTGTATGCATTCTTTTGAGGAATGTGTCTCCAGATCCTTAGCCCACTTTTAATTGGATTTGTTGTTGTTGAGTTCTTCATATATCCTTGCAAATTCTTTATGAGTGTTTTGTCTCTCTAGTTTCTATCTTCCTACTTAGCCATTATTAGAAATAGATCACTGCTCATAATAATGAAGTACTTGCTATTTGGCCGGCACCATGCTAAATACCTGACACATATCACCCCACTTCATCCTCACATTTAATTCACCCCTGCCTTTTTGGTACTGGGGATTGAACCTAGGGGTATTCTACCTCTGAGCTACATCGCCAGCCCTATTTAATTTTTTTATTTTGGGACAGGTTCTCACAGAGTTGCTGAGGGCCTCGTTAAGTTGCGGAGGCTGGCTGTGAAGTGGCCTCCAGAAGTGGGAGGCAGTGTGGATGTCACTGGCGGAGAGCGATGCTGGTGCTTCGTGGGTAGTTGAGGAATCACTTTTTTATGTCAATACCCAGTAATTGTGAGAAATAGATCTTTTCTATCAAAGGAATGGCTTGACTTGGGCGCCATGTTGTAAAGCTGCCATTTGTGTAACTGTGTTTGTGTACCTGTGCTTGTATTTTTGTAAATAGCATTTCCTAAAATTGTGAGTGCTGACCCCTCCCCCAGCGTCCCCTTCAGCCAATGGCATAAAGATTGTGAGGCTGTGTTCCCACCAATAGAAACACAGCACAGAAGCCCCGCGCTAAAGATAAAACGCCCAGCAATTTCCTCCATGTTGTTCTTGTCCGCCAGACCTTCCTGGTGACAGGAACCCTTTTTGCAAAAAGTAAAATTCACCTTGCCCAGCTGCTTTCAACTATGTGTCTTTTTTTAATGACGCCATAAAAATTTACTTCTAACATAACGTTGAGCATAACTGCTCATTCTCCAGAGCAATAAATATCCAGTAGTTTTCCACAAGAAGTCCGTAGTTGGTCTGTGGGTCCCCCAAATTTAATTTAATTTTTTTAAGTTCCAACCCAGGAAAAGATTTCAAATTATATTTTGTGACCAAGAAAGGCATTGAAGCGAATCAGACACTGCCCAATTTGACAGCGATTTGGTCTTGACAAAGCCAGAAACCAAGGAGGGAGAAGAGTAAGGAACAAGATGGATTTCCACCTCTCCTTTGCTATGGGGACTCTGCAACCCCAGGCCACGGCAGATACTTCTAGATTTACTCCCTGGGACATTCAGAACCGGTGGCCTCGAATCAAGCCTCGCCACCTCCTGGTGGTGTGCTTTGTGTGACTAACTTCTCCCTCTCCAGAAAGGGACTTGGGAGGCTGAGACAGGAGGATCACAGGTTCGAGGCCAGTCTCAGCAACTTAGCGAGACCCCATTTCAAGATAAAAAATGGAAAAAGGACTAGGGATATGGCTTGGAGGTAGAATGCCCCTGGGTTCAATCCCCAGTACCAAAAAAGAAAAAACAATGACTTTGGGGATTTAAGTTTTTAGCATCTATCATCTATCTATAAATCATCTATCCATCTATCTTCTATCTATAAATCATCTATCCATCTATCTTCTATCAATCATCTATGTATCCATCTATCATTGATGTATCTACTTATAAATCATCTATCCATCCATCCATCCATCCATCCACACATACTGTTATGATTTGAATCTGGAATGTCCTACAGAGGCTCATGTGTTCCTGGTGCAGCAGTGTCCTGACATGGGGCTCTGGGGAAATGGTTGGATCATGAGGGCTCTGATGGGGCCTGCTTCTGACCTGGGCAGCTAACAGATGGCCTGTTTCAGAGCTGACGTTTTTCCTCCTCCCCCTCTCCTTTGCCCCCTATGAACAAATACAAACTCTTCTCAGTTTACTGACCAAAGGGGTGAAGACGTTGGAAGGGGTGAAGACCTGGTACCTGTGGGTCTGAGAAAGAATCAACTCAAGGATGACTTAGACATGAATTGTGTCCCTTCTGACGAGCACACCTTAGTGACCCTGAAGAGCTCACTCTTAGAAGGGACTTGATTCCTTTGGGGAGAATCCAGGGCTTGCTTCTGAATGCTTAAGTTCACTGGTTTCTCCAATTTGCTAGCAAATCAATAGATTTCTTTTTCCTTCATCCCAAAAACTCATCCCAATTGTTTGATTTGGCAAACTGGGGCAGGCACTGGAATTTGGTTACAATTTTTGGCCACCCAGATGGGACCCGAGTGCACCCTTGCTCCCACTGCCTGCAGGTCATGCAGGCACGGAGAGCCGCTGCTCAGGATCCGGGAGATGGGGTGGTGAGCCTCAGGTAATACTGTTTTGTGGAGGTGCTCTCCTGCAAGCGGGGAAGAAGTTTGAGAACTTGGCCAGCAGCTGCCAAGGTTTTTTCTACCTTGGGGGACTCTTTTTTTTTTTTTTTGCAGTACCAGGGATTGAACCCAGGGGCGTTCTACCTCCGCGCTACACCCCCGGCCCTATTTTTTATACTTTATTTTGAAACCAGGTCTCACGAAGTTGCAGAGGGCCTCACTAAGTAGAGAGAGAGAGAGAGAGAGAGAGAGAGATGAGGCTGGTCGTGAACCCGGATCCTCCAGTTTCCGCCTCCCAAAGTACTGGGATTACAAGTGTGCGCCACCACGCCCGGCCCTACCTTGAGGGACTCTAGTTTCTCCTCTCCCTGAGCAGCTGCAGCTCCTGTCACCATTTAGATTGATTTGGGAGAAAGGAAATTGGATGTAGTGAGTCCCAACAACCCTGACCATCTGGGTGAATTCTGCTTGGAATCCATGGTCCTTTGATGCTACCACCTGATCCTCCTGGTGGGGAACATCTGTGGTCCCTTCCAGGGACCTTCCATGGTGCCTCTCATGCTGGAATCACAGTTAAGTGGGAACCAGGGAATCTCATGTGGGGGCCTCGTCCCCATCTGTGAACATGGGACTTTGTCCTGCTGGCTGATCTGTTGTCTGAAAATTCCCATCAGTCTGTCTGTGGGCCCCTCTGATGGACTCTGTGTGTGCGTCTGTTTCTGTCTGTTTTCCCTTTGGGAAATGGCAGTGCTGTGCCAGCTCCCGTGAGATCTCTTTGAGGGTTTCAGCTAAATGGGTCACTTATGACTGCAGGGGTAAAAGTAAGAGAAAGATGAGATTTCATAATGACATAATCTGGGTGAAGTATAGAAAAAATATGGCTGATGATATGTGAAATATTCTGAGTATGGTGCGATCTTATGGTTGGAATTGTTTGGCTGAATGGAAAGAAATTCTGATGTGCGTGTGTGTGTCTGTGTGTGTGTGTGTGTGTGTGTGTGTGTGTGTGCGTGCACGCACATCTATGCAGTTGTGCGATGAATAGTCTGAATGACCTAAATCTAAGCTAATGGTACAGAGAACCGCATCACCTCCAGTGTCTCAGCAGAAGACAGTTGAGAAAGTTTAATAATTTTTGAGCAGGATTGTCCTCTCTGCTGCAGCGCCAATGGTATCTACTGTGAAAGGGACAGTCCCTTGCCCTCAGGGTGGTGGAGGAGGTGATGGTGGTGTGCCTCGATGACCTTATTTCCTGTGCAATGCCAGCACCTGGGTGACACCTCACTACCCGTGCAACACCCAACACCAAGTGCTGCTTGAGTGGGCGGCTAAGACTCTGCAGTTCCCCCCTGGTCCTGGAGGTCCTGGCGCTGAAAAAAACAAAGAGTGGCTCCCCACGTCCTGTCTCCAGGGACTGAGGGCTACTCCTCTGCTCTGCAGCCTGAGGCTGAGCTGTCCCTCCCAGTCCTTTCTTCTCCCATCTGTGCCAACTGAGAGGATGTATACGTGTGTGGGTTTGGGAACTGCTTGGCTCACTGTCTCCACAGAACTGTGGCTGTGTGTGTGTGGGGGGGGGGAGGCGGATCTCAGCCCTGCTCTTCCCCCACCTTCTTCCACCACAGACCCACTGGCCTTATGGGCCGATGAGACCCTAGCAAGGGTGTTTGACACCACCCCAATCAAGATTTTACTTAAGGAAGGAATAGGTTTTCCCAAGAAGAACTAATACCTCCTTAGGAAGAAAGCATTAACAGGGAGCCAGCCTCTTCTACACAGATTTTTAAAATATGGATTAATTCCGCTTTGCCCATTCCCCTACACCCTGCTGACTGTGATTCCAGATAATTATGGTTGACTTCGTCTGGACCTAAAAGATGTATTCTTCTGCATCACACTGAAAAGGAGATTTCAGTCACTGTTGGCTTTTAAAGGACAGGACTCCAGCAGCCTCCCAGTATTGCCGGGCTGTTTTATCTCAGGGATTTGAAAACTCCCCTGCTCTGTTTAATAAAAGTTTCGTGAAGGACTTGGGGGAGTTGTAGTCAGGTCACGGAGTTCTTCTGTAATATGTGGATGGCTTGTTTATAGCCAGGCAGTTTATGGACTGATTTTTAAACACTCTTATGATATTGAACCACCTGGTATCATTTGGGTATAACGTCTCCCCTAAGAAGAGATTTTCAAAAAACAAGTTACCTATCTGAGATTTCAGATTAACCAAGGCACCCCATGTCTGATGTCAGATCAGAAACAGGCTGTTTTGAGCCTTGGGGAACCCAGAGATTGGAGACGGTTATGTGGATTCCTGGGAATTGCAGGATTCTGCCACATCTGGATTCCAGATTTTGGACTAATAGCAAAACTCCGGTAGGAAGCCTTGAAAAAAACCAGACAGAGCCTTTGATTTAGATCTCGGGCTGCAGATGGCATTGAAAAGTTAACACAAAGCCCATGACTGCCCTGCCCTAGGCCTGCCTGACTTAAAGAGGAGTTCAAACTGTACGTACATGAGAAAGAAGGTGCAACCCTGGGAGCGCTGCTACAGGCACGAGGAGATGTTCCACAGTCAGTGGCCTACATGTCCAAGCAGCTGTCCACACAGCAGGAGGATGGCCTCCATGTCTTTGAGATGTAGCTGCCACTTGTGGCTTACTATGGAAGCTGAGACATTTACTCTGGGGCAACCCATCACTGTGTTTGTGCCTCATCGAGTCCTGGTCCTATTAAAACAGAAGGATGATTACTGGCTGATTGCTGAAAAAAATGGGGAGATACTAGGCCATCGTACTAGACAACCCAATTGTCAACCTTCATTAAGACTGTCCACCCTAAAGCCAGTGACGGTTGCCAAGTGATGATGGGTCAATGCAAGGCGACTGCCTGGAGATCTTGAACACTGTTTACTCCAGCAGGTTGGACTTGTCTGATCAACCTATAGCAGAACCAGGCTGGGACCTTTTCACCAGTGCGAGCAGTTTCATGGACAGTGGCTAGCAGATAGCAGGATACACTGTGGTCACCAGACAGCAGGTGCTAGAAGCTGAAGAGTTGCCGCCTGGAACATCAACCCAGAAGGCCGAGCTAATTGCTCTGACAAGAGGGCTCAGACTGTCCAGGGGAAAGGAAACACCTCCTCAACATGGATTGAAGCCTATCCCAGCAGAACAGAAAAAACTTCAAAAACAAAGTTCTCTTGTAGGAATTAGTTCCAAGATACAGGCCCCCCACCCCCTCGATGCAGAGTGACGATGGACTGTCCTTTATTGCAGAAGTGACCCAACCACTGAGCAAGTGACTCAAACCACCTAAGGGGGTGCATGCGTCCTGGAAACCCCAATCCACTAGGAAAATGGAAAAGATGGGTCATACTTTAAAGAAAGCAATAGCCGAATTATGTCAAGAAACTCACTCACAGTGAGATAAGATGTAGCCAACTGCCTCCCCTCTGGAAATGGGTGGACCTCAGAAGTGTGCTTAAATTAAGCACCCATAAAATAACATAAGGGACACTTTTCCTGGTGCCCTGGAGGAAGGGAATACGTGATCTAGAAAATGTACTAGATTGGTACAGTATATGCAAATATTAACTGCTGTACATGAGCATGCCCTTGGGATGCTCAAGGGAAAAAATCATTTTTTCATCCCTGTAGGAAAAACCCAAAAGGAAAAGTATGTAAACTCCTGCATTTCAGTTATAGAGTGAACATGCCTTTTTTGGCTCTCTATTTTTTCTCTCTTTTGCTGTCCTGCTTATACTAAGATAATTTTGCTATTCAAGGTTGCTTGGAAGTTTGTTATGGTAGTCAGCCCTAGCTGAAATGTAAACATCTGTAAGTAAACTTTTAGACTCATTTGAGACGGAAACCAGAGGAAAAACTGTGTCTCTCTAAAATCCAGGCCACTATAAAACTTAAACAGATAGATGATCTCAATTTGTTTCTTGTTTTGTTATAAAATATAATGTTGACCTCTCTATCTCTCTTTTCATTGAGGAAAAACAATTTTGTCTAAATATAGAAACCTTGTAAGGATTGCTTCAAAATGTAAATCTAAGGAATGAATTAAGACAGAAAGGAACCAGTATGTAGGAATGAGAGAGATGTGAAAAGTACATGAGCATGAGAGGATTTGGGGTAAGGAAGGTTAAAAAGGAAAGAGACTATTTTGGGGATAACAAAGGATCTTGTATGGTAAAGTTTATGCTAAAGATTGTCCCAGATGGGAAATGGAAGACTAGGGTAAAGCCAGAAGGCTAAAAGCAAGTTGAAGAGAGTTTGAGTAAGTTGCAAAAGGTTTGTGGAGGATGAAAGCTTATGAAAAAAATTTTTGCATGTGCAATAAAATTGGTTATATTTAAAAATTATTTAGAGGGTTTATAATGAGGTTCTATTAAGATTATTTTCTACCATCTCTGTTTTCTACCATCTATAGCTATCTTTCCAATCCATGGGTTCTAAATTTCACTTCAAAAGTAAAAGTTAACTTCTGAGTAATTGTGATGTTCTATTTGTGTTTCCCAAGTGTACAAATCTTCTCGTGAGGTTTTGCAGATCCAGGACCATCAGACACTGCGAAGAGGGAAGATTAGGATCCATGAGTTGCTCAAAATCTTAAAACAAAGGAACCTGTTTAAGATGCCCACTCCAGCTGCCCTATGAGCACACGAAAAGTGTGAGCACTTAGGAAAAAATCTACCCACGGATCATCATGTTCCTGGAGCCATGTCCTTCAGCGAGGTCAGCTTGTAACCTAACTGATATCAAGTTACAGATGACCATGGGAATGGAAACACACAGAAGGAAACCTGTCTTCCATGGCCCCTGGGTTGCCCACTTCCAATGGGAACTTAACTGCCACAGCCCCGCTATGCCACCTCTGTCCTCAGGAAGTATCTCTGAATGGTCATCAGCCCATTTCCCCAATGACAGTTAAGGATACCTCATTATAGGAGAAAAATGAGAAGTTAGATCTTGGGTAGGCAGTAAGGGAATGGGACCCCCCTGGGAGTTAAAAGGTTAAAAAAATCCAGGCCTCCCTAAGAAGAAAAAGCAGAGATTGACCATCCTTTCCAGGATCATCCTTGGATGAAATGCACAGGACCTCCCAAGTTGCTGTAACCATCCTAGTTGCTGTTGCCCTTGGATACGTGCCTTTCTGATTAGTCCTCTGCTGCATCCTGTTCTGTCTGTAAACTCATGAAAGTCCTAGAGGTCCAGGAGGAAAGATGGCAACAATAGGTAAAAGCTTTCATTCTAAGAATCCCTCTGGATGTCCATTTCATAATATGAAAGGTAGATACGAGCCGGGCGTGGTGGTGCACGCTTGTAATCCCAGTACTTTGGGAGGTGGAGACAGGAGGATCCGGGTTCGTGGCCAGCCTCAGCTCTCTCTCTCTCCCCCTGTCTCTCTCTCTCTCTCTCTACTTAGTGAGGCCCTCTGCAACTTCGTGAGACCTGGTTTCAAAATAAAGTATAAAAAATAGGGCCGGGGGTGTAGCGCGGAGGTAGAACGCCCCTGGGTTCAATCCCTGGTACCGCAAAAAAAGGAAAAAAAATGAAAGGTACGTATGGACAGTGGGGAAAATGTGAAGGGCCTACTTCTGACCGTGGCAGCCAACGGGTGGTCTGTTTCAAGATGACATTTTTCCTCTTCTCTACCTCCTCCTCCCCTTACGTGATAAGGGGTGTTAACAAATAACATGTTCTTACCATGACCAAAGGGATGAAGACTTGGAAAGGGTAAAGACCTGGCACCTGTGGGTCTGAGAAAGAACCAGCTCAAGGACGACGTAGACATGAATCGTGTCCCTCGATGAGCACACCTGTGTGACCCTGAAGAGCTCACTCTTAACAACGACTTGATTCCTTTGTTCGGGGAGAACCCAGGGCTTGTTTCTGAACACCTGTGCTCACTGGTTTCTCCAATTTGCTAGCAAATCAATAGATTTCTTCTTCCTTCTTCTCAAAGGCTTGTCACAATTGATTTGGCAAATTGGGGCAGGTACCAGGATTCTGTGGCAGGACCTCCACAGTGCATTCAGCTGTTGGTGGCTCACTGGCTTGCTGAGAGGAGGTGGAAAGTGTAAGCTGGTGGGGCACGACTGGAGGACAGAGGTCAGTGGGGCATGCCCCAGACAGCTGTGACTTGATTCGGAATGAAGACCAGCCCGGCTGGAAGGCATGGTGTTGGTGGACAGTGCTGAGAGAAATATTTCAGAAGGACCCCACAGGCAGTGGAAGTCAGTTCATCCATCAGAAAGATTCCCTTGGCAGTCTAAAGTGATTGTGTGACAATTTGTTACATTTTATATTTAATTCTGTGCTATAAAATTAA
The DNA here is from genome assembly GCA_004027185.1 of Glis glis. Classification (NCBI taxonomy): domain Eukaryota; kingdom Metazoa; phylum Chordata; class Mammalia; order Rodentia; family Gliridae; genus Glis; species Glis glis. Next base: position 29,172 of record PVJS01007918.1, read on the forward strand.
GTCGATTACATCTACACATCAACAGCCTTAATCATCAATAAGAACGCTAACGTGTAAAGAATATATAGTTTTGAAAGCCTGCCTGTTAAGCGTAACTGGACAATGATGTCTCCGAGCTCTGTCGCTGGGTCAGTTCAGGAGAAGTGAGTTGTGCAGCCCACCTGGCTGCTTATGATCGGGGTAGGGGTAGGGTGTTTATGCTATTGTTGAACCGTGGGGGAGAAAATCAGTTTCTCAGGCCATTCAGAAAAGCCTTTGAAATGCAAATTTCCGACATTGTGACACTTGAGTCTTCAAGTTGCATATTCACACTGCTATTTTTTCACTTTGCTGTTCTTGTTATCCTAATTAATTATTTTAAGAAGCTCATTAAACATATCCAATCCATATGTATAAATATTTTAGATGTGTCAGCCCAGACCTAGCTTTCTGATTAGAATTATCTTAAGTAGAAATGCAATTGTTTCCTATCGCATCAGAAAGTTAATAGAGAATTTTAATGCACTTTAAAGGTTTTGACAGTATAGAACGTTAAACTCTATGTATCGTTGGTCGTCAGAAGTATCATAAAAGCTTTAAAAAGACAACATAACTAATGTGTCTCTTTTTCATTTATTCTAAGTACACATCTGTAAGTCTGACGACACAGAGGACCTTATACAAGGCTGTGTTTGTTCGGTGACTCTTTTTTCCTCTGCCTTTGACATTTTAATCTTTCCAAAACATATGTGGGCTAGGCAGAGAAAAACAACTCCCTTTTATAATCCCAGGAAGAGAAAAAAAAATCTCCCCAAAAACCTCTTGGTGGAATGGGTATTTGTCTACAGAAAGTAAACAGAGATATATTAATGTAACTATTGAACTAGGAGACTAGATATGGTGAGTTGGCTGGGTTACTTTGCTCATAGTTTTGATGCCAAGAGAGAGAAAAACAGATGTACATACCAGGGAGAATTGTATCAAATGTGCAAAAATACATTCCCCAGTTGTTTGCAACAAGAGAGAATGGATTATAAGCCTATAATGCATGCATTTATATTAGATGACACAAATACTTAGTCTTAAAATAGCACTAACATGTTTATTAAGGCTCACAGCTCTGTTTTTCGGAGATAAGTTATGATCTGATGTGTGAAATCTCTGGGTAGAGTCCTGGCAGGAGAGATTGCTTCTGCTTTGGCAAAAATGCAAATACTTCCTTCATTTAGATTTTGTGAAATTGAATGAAATGCAAGAGTCTACTAAATTCAATCCCTGAAGCTTTTCATCGTTGGGAAGAACTAGTCTTTAACTCACCACAAATATGACAGGTTATAAGAAGATCAAGTGATTTGTAAAATTCTCATTATAATTTTTAATAATTTTATCATTAGTCTTATTGATGTACCTTAACTAGAGACATTTAAAAAAATTTAATGGAAGGTTTGCTAGTTTAAAGTTGCTATGCAGAATTTCAAAGAAAAAAATAGTATGGCCAAACCTCAATGTCCCTCACCCCCATATGCCCACTTCCCTCCATGACACCCTGGTACAGTGCTGCCTATACGGGCCTTCACATTTGCCGGAGAAAATAAGGGGTGCATAGAACGTGCGATCGGAGAAGAGGCCTGTGGTTATTGGTTTCCACCTCTGGTCCAGCATCAATGAGACAATAGCATCTCCGTCTTCTGCTCATTCACGGTTGTGATAACATGCCCTAAAAGTAATTTTTTTAGCCTTGTTTTTACCCTAAAATTAAATTCCCTGCCCTTACCGCCCCAAGGACAAAGCCAGATCCCCAAGGATGAAACCAGTTCCTGCCTTTATTGCCCCTAGGACAATGCCCGAGAAACCAGTTCCTGCCCTTACTGCCCAAACCGACCCCCGCCTGTGTGCTCAGCCCACACCCGTAGACCTACCCCCTTGCTTCTAAATAAGGAAAACTTACTATGATTGGTCAATTTACAGCATACCCCGCGAACTCTGCTTGCTCTCTATAAAAGGAAGCGGTGAACTGTACAACGGGCTGCCATTTTTTTGACCTGCTGGAGAGTGGTGGCCCCGTGGTAATAAATGCTTCCCGCCTTAACTGAGTCTGGTCTCAGACCTTTTGTCCTACACATGGGGTACAACAACGGTCACTCCCCCCCCACACACACACCCATGATGCTCCTGAAGAATCTTCAAGGTGGCAAAATTCTAGGTGTTGTGTGAGGGGATATCTGGTGGACCTTCCCTGTAGGGGCGAAGTAACAATGGGCCCCTGCGTGTCCCTTGCTTTGTCCCCAAATGTCCAGGAGTGGAGCCCAGGAGGAGATGGGACAGATTGTGCTGGTCACGTGTCCAGGCGCCCTCGATCCTCTGTCCGCCATTCCCTCTCCTCCTGTTCTGCGTTGCAGGAATGGGTTTATGAGTGAGCACCATCCAGAGGCTCCGCGGCCCGCGGGGCTTGTCCGGTGGGTGGGAAGGGCTGGCTGGAGGAGAGGGCAGTAGGAGTGCCACACTATTGTGTCTTACTTGATCGTTATAGAACTTAATTAGCTTATAAAAGCACTGGATAAATCACAGCATAAGCCCTATTCTTCTTGAAGTAGACATGAAACAGAATCTACAAGCAAACTGTGATGACTAATCATAATCCTCATAGTCTCTGGATATAAAATCAATTATAAAAATTATTTGCTTCATATCAACAAGAAAAAAAACAAATTTTAATATTTTTAGTTTAGCCGGGCATGGTGGCATCTGCTTGCCATCTCAGTACTTGGGAGGCTGAGACTGGAGGATCCGGGTTTGCGGCCAGCTTCAGCTACTTAGTGAGGCCCTCTGCAACTTAGTGAGACCCTGTTTCAAAATAAAGAATAAAACATAGGGCTGGGGGTGTAGCTTGGAGGTAGAATGCCCCTGGGTTCAATCCCCAGAACCACACATACACACACACACAAAATTTAGTTTGATGATTTCAGCTCAGTGATTTAAAAAAAATCATCAAATACATAGGAATACATCTAATGAAAAATATGCAATGTCTCTACATTTAAAACTTAAAAGTACTATTGAGATAAATTTTAAAGAGAGCATACAGGTGAAGCACCAAGTTACTGGATTGAAAGTCTCAGCATGGTAAACACGTCTATTCTCCCACATGGATCAACAGGTTATGTCCAACGAAATTCCAAAAGAGTGTGTGCTTGCAGAAGGGCCAGTATATATGGAAACTGAAAAGCTAACACTAGAATGTATAGGAAGTGCAAACGTAATCAAGAATAATTCAAGATGACCATGACAAGTTTTTATTACATTTTAAGAAGTCATTGCTTTTTAAGCTTATATTTATTTTCCAGATTTATTTTATGTCTTTACTTTTTGCTATTTCTTATTTTGGTATTTGTGTTATCTTATTATTAAAACTGTTTTATACAGTGATGCCAGTACAAGTACCCATATGTTGGAAGACTGAAAGATGACTTGAGTGACAATATCTGACAATATCTGGTTCTGGCGACCGCCTCCTTTCTTTGGTAGGTGATGGGGTATATCTTTGATGATTGCCTTAAGGCCTTAAATTACTATGTTGTCTTTTGAGGTTTTAGGATTCTTCTGGGGATAATTGTGTTAACATTTTCTCCTCTAGAATATCATCTATTTATCTAGATTTTTCAACCAAGATTTATAAATTGAATTTTTATGATATTTTTTAGTTCTACTGGTTTCTATGCCTCTTCCTCCTCCTCCCCTCTTTCTCCTCCTCCTTTTTTTTTTTTTTTTTTCTTCTTGGTACTGGGGATTGAACCCAGGGGTATTCTGCCTTTGAGCTACACTCCCGGCCCTTTTTATTTTTTATTTTGAAACAGAGTCTTGTTAAGTTGCTGAGGGTCTTGATAAATTGCTGAGTCTGGCCTCAAACCTGCAATCCTCCTGAGGCGGTCCTCAGCCTCCCAAGTACTGACATTGTATGTGCCCTCACTATGTCCTGCTACAGTTAACACATTTTGATAGATACCACATTCAATAACTTTTATTATAGTATATTGTTATAATTATTTTATTATCAGTTGTTGTAGTTAGTCTTTTATTGTGCCTAACTTTTAAACTTTATCATAAATATGTACATGTGGGAAAAACATAGCATCTATAGGGTTTAAGTCTTGAATTCTATTTAAGATTTAATTTTATTCATCTTCCTCATTTCATGAGCTGCTTGAGTGTTACAAGAATTTCCTTCCGATTACAGTTCAAACACATCCTGTAAGATTGAACATATTTTATTTTCTTTGTAACTGTTTTCTGAATTTTTATTTCTTCTCAACTGTTCTTTACACATTTAAAAAAATTCCAAACATGTTCTGTTTGTCTTTTTTGTGATTACTTTTTATTGATCTCACACCATGATCAGAGAATGTTATTGGCAGTTTACATTTGGTTTCGTTAACTTTATTGGGATTTTTCTTGTGGTCTATTTAGCTAAGTTTTGTCAGTATTTCATGGGTGCTTGAAGCACACGCGTTGTGCTATATTTCTGGTGTCTGCCTGAGGTATGGGCCAGCAAAGGTCTGTAAAGTCTCCCTCTCTGAGATGGTGCCTCTATCCATTGCCCAGGGGTCTCATGGGCCTCAAGAGGGCGTGGGGGTGCACACCTGGACTCCCAGTACTTGGGAGGCCTAGACAGGAGAATTGCAGGTTTGAGGTCAGCCTCAGCAACTTAGCGAGACCCTGTCTCAAAATAAAAAATGAAAAGGGCTGGGGTGTAGCTTGAATATAGAATGCCCCTGGGTTCAATGTCCAGTACCAAAAAATCAATAATAGTAAAAAATAAATCAATCAGAAGCCTCTTTCCTTCCCCGTATCTTAACTGTGGAAATATCCCCAAAGTTGAGCTGGCAAGCCTCATGGGCCTCATCCGTTGTCAAGGGAAGGTCTTTGTCTTTCTGCTGTGAAAATCAGTCTTCCTTTCGGGTTCCTTTGGGTGTTTTATGTTTCTCTAGTAAGTCATCTCTTTCCTCAAAGTTTTAAAATTTATTGCAAAATATTGCCTATAAAATAATTCATTCAGGATTCTTCTAACCACTGCCCCCCCATTCCTTTTTCAAGATAAGGGATCATATAATTCCTAATCTTGTCCATTTTATGCTAACTTCCCTTGTTCTTCATTGGGCTCATGAAGGATTACTCCCTCCTGTTTGACTTTACAAAGTCATTTTGTTGATAGATGAGATGATCCTATTTTACAACATGAATATACCATATATCGGGTCTTAACATATCGCCTTATTTTAAGCCTTTCTCCCCCTTCTGTTTTTGCTACTGGCCTAGCCTTGCTCTTTCATTGTGTCCTCGTGGGTCTGCCTGTTCGTAACTTGGAAGTCGTCTACTCTGCTTTTGGCTTTTGTAGTCGTTCTTTTTAGAACTCTTTCTGTTATACTTAGCCCTCTGCTTCTGAATTTAGCACTCTCGCGGAGCATATGTCGACTCTGTCATGACTAAGAGAAAATTGCCACTCTTCCGCTTCCTCTCCTCACTCCACCTCCAGACTTGGGCTTCGAGCTCTAATTTTAGCCTCCCGGTGGTTCCCCTGCAGCTCCCAGTCATGCTCCCGAGGCTCCCTCCTCTTGGTTCACCCGCAGCTGCCATGACAGATGGGGAAATGACAGCACTTCCATTTCCTGCACCTTCCTGGTCCTCGTTTGCGATCTGTGGGTTTTAATTTCTTCTGGTTAGTAAGGTGTACCTCCTGGGACCCAGTTGCCCTCAGGAACTTTATGTCAGTTTTCTATCCGAGTGCGTCCCCTGTTCAGTGCATGCCTTTTGCTGGAAGGTCTTCCATCTCTCCAATATCTGAGTTCAAGCTCTTCCTTTTGCACACAACACAGGGTGGAACTTGCTGTGGTCTGAATGTTTGTGTCCCTTCCCCCGGACTCATATGTTGAAATCCCAGCCTCCACCGCGATGGCCTTAGGAGTCATGTTTGCAGGATGACCATGTCACTGGAGAAGGGATGATTTTGTGACGGATCCAGAGGAGCTCCCAGTGGGCGAGAGAGGGGAACTCTGGACCGGCGAGGTCCTTGGCTTATGTGACAGAAAAGAATTTCATTATGAGCCAGTCGGGGACACAGACAGAGATTTATTTAGGAGAGCAAGGGAGAAAGCTGGCCATCTCCAGAGGGAGAAAGATGCATTTAGAGGTGCATGACTCTCCTATTACAGGAGACTTTCATGGGGGTGGGCAGGAGGAAGTGTGTGAGGATGACGTCAGTCTGGTAGTCACAAGATGATTCAGGGTGTTTTGGCCATCTTTTGGGGTCCAGGTGGGGCCTTCACTCTTTTTTGTTGAGACTATTTAAGGGTAGCTAACAGTGCCCAAGGAAATTACTCCCTTGTTTAAACCATTTACAGGTGGGATGGCTAACAGCGCCTAGCAAGATTGCTTTTGTGTGACCTCTGTCTTCTGACCAACGCACTGTTCCCGCTTCACTGTTCCTGGGTTGGATAATTAACAGTTGAGTGAAATTCCAGTATGGTGTCCAGCCACCTTTCCTGATCTTTTGCGTGGTCTCTGTTGTCTGATCAGTAGATAACTCTTTGAGAACAGCCAGCAGCGCTCAGGGTAATTAGTAAAGGCTTGTAAAGTCCCCAGAAACTTGGGACTAATAGACTTGGCTGAGGAATGAGGGTGTGGGGAACTTTGCCACAGGCTTCCATATTAAAGTTCGTTTCCTTATTCTCTTTATGTCTCCTTTTGTTTCCTGTCCTCTACTTCAATAACATCACGAGGGGAAGCCGATAGGAGTGGGATTGGTGCTTTATAAGGGAGGTCCCAGAGAGCTCCCTGGGCCCCTCTGCCTTGTGAGGACGCGGTGAGAAGGAGTCATCTAAGAACCAGGATGAACGTCCTCACCAGATGGCGAAGCCACCAAGTGCCAGCACTCCTTGGGGCCAGTTCTCATACAGGAGGACGGGGCTGTTCTGCAATACCTCTGCACACAAAACCTCAGGAGCTGTTACCACCGAGGAAGCGCGCACCACGGGCTTCCGTTCTTTGTCGTCATCATTTTATTAAATGCTTATCCCAAACCAGAAAAGGAAGGGTCGCGAGCCTCGCCGCGCAGAGCGCATCTGAGGCTGCGCCCTGGTCACTTCCTTCTGCCCTCAGCTGGGTGCCTGGGACAGGCGCTGTCGGGTGGCATGTCTCCAACGTCCACCTGGTCTAAAGCTAATTTTCCTGGTTAATGAAGAATATAGCTAGTAAGCAGGGGAGCCACTGTGCAAATCCAAGACAGTCTGACTGCGAAACTCATGACTCAAAACCACCATGATAGTGCCTGGGGGTCTCGCGTGCCTTCCTTGTAGGTGGCCTCCAGGAGTCCTTCTTCAGGCCCCAACCTTGGATCATGACAGTTCATCAAAATAATATTGATGCCAATAGATCTGGACCTCTGGTTCCAGGCATATTATCAGGTTGTTTCTTGAAAACATTCATAAATGAGTTTTCTTTCTTTTCTTTTTTCTTTTACTTTTTTTTTGTGGTACTCTCCAAGCTACACTCCCAGCCGTTTTTGTTTTGAAACAGGGATCAGGCTTTCACTAAGTGGCTGAGGGCCTCGCTAAGTTGTTGAGACTGGCCTCAAACCCGTGATCCTCCTGTCTCAGCCTCCCAAGTACTGTGATTATAGGCATACGCCATTATACCTGGGTTATTTTCTTTCTTTAATAAAACATTCATATTCAAGGCCTATTTACAAAGTACTTGAGCTAATGGTTGCACATGTTCAATTTTCAAACAAATCCTAAAGAGCGATTTGGCTGTATTGTTTGCAAAGGCCAACTTCTATTATCCACAGGGGCACAAGGAGATGATCATAGCATGTGCAAAGCTCAGATGGTCAGACCACTGTTGTGGAGCACACAGTAGACCCCCAGATCTGTGGGAGATGCATTCCAAGACCCCAGTGGATGCCTGAAAGTTTGGGTGGTACCACACCTTATAAATACTATGTCTTTCCTATGCATGCACAACTGTGATTTGTAAATCAGGCACGGTAAGAGATTAACAGCAATAACTAATAAAAATAGAACAGTTATAACAATATACTGTGATAAGAAGTAATGTGAATGTGACATTTCTTTTTCTCTAATAGGCTTTGTGGTGCCTCCACAGGCGATCTGATGGCCGCTGAGCAGCCATCGTGCAGGTAGCATATACTGCATGGATACAAGAGACAATGGTGATTCAGGGACAGGAGGTTCACCACACTGCTTAGAATGCCATGCAATTTAAAACGTGGGACTTTTTTATATCTGTTATTTTCCATTTCATATTTTCAGAACACAGTTGACCCTAGGTAACTGAAATTATGGAAAGCAAACCCTGGGTAAGAGAAGACCACCACCTGCGAGTGTGATCACAGATAGAAAGACGCGCTGTGTGTGTTCATGGTCCTCTCAGTGTATGAAGTACATGTAGTGCTGAATATCTCGGAGGTTTTACTTGTTTTTTTTTTTTGTGGTACTGGGGATTGAACCCCGGGTCATTCTACCTTTACACCCTCAACCCTATTTTGGACATGAGCATCTGTGGATTTGGGTCTCCAAGGGGCTCCTGGAACCCATCCCTGTGGACACAAGGGGTGACTGCAGTTCTGCTGAGCGTGCTCCCATCGATGGCTGTCGAATGTTACTTCTTTCTTTCCCCGCAAGCAGGTGTCACACTCTAGTTGAGAAGTGGTGTGCTGAGCTTGCCACATGCACTGGACTTTGTGCTGGATTCTGCAGATGAATAAAGCAGATTTCCAAGAGCTTACGGTCATGTGATGGAGAAGAGTAAGACCTGTCTCTCATGCTGGACGTCAACTCCACACTCCTCCTGCAACACTCGGATCCGTCTTCTGTGACTCCAGCTTTCCTCCTCTGAAGCTGACTCACCCACTCACGAGCCAGCCTCTCTTCTCCCTCTTTCTGCATGCTGCTTGCTGACCAGGACTCTGGCTGGAGGGTTCCTCCTGCAGTGCTCTGAGAAACGGCTTTCTATGGCTCATACCTTCATGCTTCAGATGTGGCCACTGCTTCACCTCAACAAGTGCTCCCACCATTGCAATGAAGTGCTCAACAAGTGCTCCCACCATTGCAATGAAGTGCTGAACAAGTACTCCCACCATTTCAATGAAGTGCTCAGTAAGTGCTCCCACCATTGCAATGAAGTGCTCAACAAGTGCTCCCACCATTGCAATGAAGTGCTCAACAAGTACTCCCACCATTGCAATGAAGATAGCCCCGGCTCCATGGTTTTTTGTTGGTTTGTTTTGTTTTTTAAATTTGCCTCCTTTTTTCTCTTAGGAACTTCTTGCCATCTGAAATTTCAGCAAAAACCTCTCCACCTGTGTACTTGTTTCTCTCAGTCCTCTCACTAAGCAGCCTTCCTGGGCAGGCACTATATCCTGCTCCCTATGCAGTCCTGGTACCTGGATAACTCATAAAGGAAGCTCTTGATGTCTACTTATTAAATGTATTGAACAAGTATATATCTTAGTGTGTTTTCTATAGCTAAAACAAAATCCCTAAGACTGGGTAATTTATAAAGAAAAGAGGTTTACTGTGGCTCGCAGTTCTAGAGGCTGGGAAACTCAAGATTGGGCAACCATGTCTGATGTGGGTCTCTTGATGCTTCAACTCATAATGAGAGAGCTGGGAGCTAGCAAGTGTGTGTAGGAGAGACCAAACATGAGGGACAGGATGCCTCCTTGTATGTAACCCGCCCTCAGAGTGACCGATCCACCTGAAGGGAAGGCATTAATCCCTCTTAATGACCTGATCCCCTTTTAGAGACCCATCTCTCTCGACACTGCTACATGGAGAACCAAATTCCAATGTGAGTTTTGGATGGGAGTAAGCCATCTATACCATAGCAGTGTAATCTAGAAATGCATTTGGCTAGCTGGGCGCAGTGGCACAGGCCTATAATCTCAGTACTGGGGAGGTTGAGACAGGAGGATTGCAGTTTTGAGGCCAGCCTCAGCAACTTAGTGAGACTCTTTGCAACTTAGTGAGGCCCTGTTTCAAAATAAAAAATAAAATAAGGCTGGGGGTGTAGCTTGGAGGTAGAATGTTTCTGGGTTCAAACCCCAGTACCAAAAAAAAAAAAAGACAAGAAAAGAAAAAAATGCAATTGGCTACAAATTCCAGAAAACACGTGCATGGGGACGCCAAAACAAATAACATTTTGTTTCTCTGTGTACTAAAGTTCAGGGATAGGTTTTTGTTTGTCCACCAAATGATGTAATTATTTCTGATATCTCTGCAGATTTCTGATCAGAAATGATGTAATTTCCAACTTCTTACCTTTTATCTCATGATCTCAACATGTATAGTCATACCTGTTATCTATTTCGGCATGCTAAGCCACTCCAAAATTTAGTGGCTCGTGACAACAATTTATCACGTTCCTAGTTCTTGGGCATGGATTCAGATGGGCTGCTGTCCCTTGAATCTCTCATGCCGTCAAAGTACTTAGAAGAAATAGATCTGAGTACAAGATGACAGAACTACAGAAGTTAAAGGACTTTCTCTGATCCTTTGATATGTTGCAATGGCATAATTTATGGCATCTAATTATAAAATATCTTGTGTTTTAAAATTCATTTTCCGGAACAAGTCTCTCGCCTGCCTTTGGTGAAACATGAGCATTCCCACAGATTGCTCTTCCTTGGACAGCATGAGATCTTCTGCCCAGTCACCAACATTGCTACCGTCGCGCAGCAAAGCATTAGAGGCTGCTGCTGCTGGGGCCGCTGGCCTCTTGGGGAAAGACGCTGGCTTTCTTCTCTCCGTGCTAATTCCCAGCTTCTGTTCTCTTTGGAAATGCAGAAGCGTAAAGACACATTTTACCTCGTTGGTATTGTCCTGATCTGGGCTCTGCTCTCTGTGTCTGGCAGTGTTTTAAGCTAATGAGTGTTTTTAGTGGTTCTTCAAATTGCCTTCTTTGACGCAGAACAAAACATCCAAGACCGTTAAGGCTTGAAAGAGCCGCTACTTTTAGTATACCTTACGTCTTGTGTGTGAGGAACTTGGGCCGTGCTCAGCACGGTGACTCTTCAGCTCTTGTCACGAGGACTGTGGTCAATCTTTATTTGCCACATCACCGGTGACCCATCTTTCTTTGTTGTTATTGTTTGGGGACTGGGGATTGAACCCAGGGGCATTCTACCTCCGAGCTACACCCCCGGCCCTGTGTGTGTGTGTGTGTGTGTGTGTGTGTGTGTGTGTGTGTATGTGTGTATGAGTGATACTGGGGATTGAACCCAGGGGCATTCTACCTCTGATCTACACCCCCAGCCCTATTTTTTTAATTTTATTTTGAAACAGGGTCTCACTAAGTTGCTGAGGCTGACCTCAAACCTGTGATCCTCCTGTCTCAGCCTCCCAAGTACTGGGATTACAAGCATTCGCCATTATGTCCGGTCCTTTTTACTTTTTATTTTGGAACAGGATCTCCCTGGGTTGCTGAGAGTCTCACTACATTGCTACATCTAACGTCGAAACTGCAATCCCCCTGTCTCAGTCTCCCAAGTACTGGGATTATAGGCATGCACCACCATGCCTGGCTCTGAGTCTGTTTTATGTTTCTAATAAAATGTCTGAGGCTAGATACCTTTATAAAGAAAAGAGATTTATTTAGTTTGTGGTTTTGAAGGTTGAGAGTCCACGATCAAGTGGCCTGGTCTGTTTGGGCTACATCACACTGTGGCGGATGGCATTTTGTGGCAGAAGCATGCAGAAAAGAGATGACATCGTGAGAAAGGAAATGTTCCAACAATGCGCCTTTGGGGGACACACCTGAACCCGAGCAGGTGGCCTCTCATGTACAGCTCTTTCTCTGAGAGATGCTCACTTCCACGGCCAGTGTGGACTCCTCCTCCAGCCCCAAGGATCCTGCAGGGTCTCTCTGCTGAAATCTGACCTTGCATTCTGCTGGTCCTCAGGAGGAGAACTATGTAACTCCAGCCGGCCATCTCTGCACCTGCGCAGAACTTCAGTCCATAGGAAATAGTCACGGACCTTGCGCCCTGCCTGTTTCTCCAAGGCAGCCTTCCCCTCGGCCATCACTGGCCATTCTCCGGGCCTTCTCTAACTCCTTGGACTACCCACATTGGAGTCCAAGCGCAAACTACAAGAAATCCTCCGGCTCTGAGGAAAGGGCGAGCTCCTGCCCCCGGCCTCAGTGGGAGGAGGGGAAGCCCAGGCCCCTCTGAAGGTCCTCTTGTCTCGCAGCCTCGGTTATAGGCAGCAGCACTCAGCTCCGGGTGGATGCCCGCGAGTCCTGTCACACCAGTTTCACACCCTTTCACCTTGACCTGCTTTAAAATCTATCGTTTTTAATACTTTTATTGGTGCGCTGTAATTATACATCATAGTGAGACTCCAAGTGATACAAACATTCCTGCACAGAGCACTTGGTGTGTTTCCCTCCACACCCAACCCGCTCCCTCTCCTCCCTCCCCACACATTAGTGAAATTGGTAGTGATACCTTCATATATAAACATAGCATTATTTGGAACTGTTTCCTTCTTCAATCCTTTTCTTCCTCCCCTTCTCCCTTCCCCAGCCCCCTTCCACTCTTCTCCTGGTCTCTCTCCTCATTATCTGAAGTCCCTTTTGTTCCCTATTTTCTCTCTGGCTTCCACATAGGAGAGAAAACATACGACCCTTGACTTTCGGAGACTGGCTGATCTCACTGAGCATAATGTTCTCTAGCTCCATCCATTTTCCTGCAAATGACATAACGTGTTCTTCTTCATGGCTGAGTAAAACTCCATTGTGTGCGTCTGCCACATTTTCTTTTCTATTGGTCTGTTGAAGGACACCGAGGTCGGGTCCCTATTTTGCTGTTGTGAATTGTGCTGCTGTGAACATGGACGTGCGTGTGTCAGTAGAGCATTCCGACTTTCCTTCTTTGGGGAAGATACCATGGTACAGCTGAGTCCTACGGTGGTTCTATGCCTCAGCAAAAGCAGAGATAAGATTCCCATTGATTTATTTTATTAGTTTTTTGACAAAATTATGTGCATGGCTGTTTTAGTAAAATGAGAATAAGAAAAAAGTGTAGCTCTCTTTGATAGTCACGATTTGATTAGCGCAGGGACATTTGGGCGACATGAACACATAGCACTTTTACCTCCCACACTAGTGCGAGCACACACGGTGGGCGGCTGTAAGAGGCTCAGGGCGGCGGAGTGTAAGATGCAGCCTTTGCGGCGAGGCTTGTGGATATTGAATACCTGTGGTGGACCCCGCTGGCTTCGTGACCCTGGACCTTGCGATTTATTTTAACTTTCTCAGTCTTGTTTTTCCCATATGCAAAAATTCAAAAATAATGGACCCTTCCTAAGGATTAAATCCAACACGCCTGCAAAGTAGAATAGTGCTGGATGCTTTCTTTTAAAAGGGGAATAATAAGCTGGGCGTGGTGGCGCACGCTTGTAATCCCAGTACTTTGGGAGGCGGAGACCGGAGGATCCGGGTTCGAGGCCAGCCTCAGCTCTCTCCCTGTCTGTCTCTCTCTCTCTCTTTCTCTCTCTCTCCTTAGTGAGGCCCTCCACAACTTCGTGAGACCCGGTTTCAAAATAAAGTATAAAAAATAGGGCCGGGGGTGTAGCGCGGAGGTAGAACGCCCCTGAGTTCAATCCCCAGTACTGCAAAAAAAAAAGGGGGAATAATAATAACAAGCGATCAGAGTGGGTGAACTTTTTACCCATGAACAATCAGAAACTGCCAGGTTTCTGCACACACCTATAATCCCAGTCCTTAGGAGGCTATGACCTGAGGATCACAGGTTCGAGGTCAGCCTCGGCAACTACAGGAGGTCCTCAGCAACTTCAAGAGATCCCGTTTCAAAATCAAAAAATAAAATAGGGCAGTGGTGGAGCTCAGAGGCAGAACACTCCTGGTCTGAACCCCCAGTAGTACCAAAAAAAAAATACAATCAGAAACTGTTTTTAGAATCTTTTTTCAGAAAATTCTGCAGTGATATGTCATCCCATCATAGTTTGTGTGAAATCTCATTGTCAGGAGTTTTATCACTTTGCAGAATTAATGAGATATTTTGTGTTGAGTTGTCTAATCTGTCCATCAAACTCATTTAGTTTATATTTTAATTGTATCATTTTGATAGGTGTTTGAGGAGAACTAGTCTTTGAGAGAAATGATGTAGTTTTCGAACATTCAAAGGTCACATTAGCAAAATTAGGTCAAACTGTCTAATTTTCCACCCCTCACAGCCCAAAGAAAAAAAATTCATGATTCCTCCGTATTGCTGTGACTCACCATTGGTTCACAGAACGCCAGGAAGCGATGAAGACTCGCATGATTTAAATCAGCAACGATTTTGTTCCAGTGGCTGTAAGTCCATCAGAGTCTACACCGTGTACTGGGTCTTAAGCCATTTTGTAGTGTGGACATGATGGTCCCATATTACAAAGTAAAACAGTCCATGTGGCCCTCTAGGGAGGCTGGGGTTGCAAAAGACCTGTCAGCTTCCAGGTATGGTGGCGCACACCTGTAATCCCAGTCCTTGGGAGGCTGAGACAGGAGGATTGCAGGTTCACAGCCAGCCTCGGCAATTTATCGAGACTCCCAGCAACTTAGCAAGATCCCGTTTTAAAACAACAGCAATAAAACTTAAAAGGGGCTGGGGCAGGAGGTGTAGCGCAGATGTAGAGGGCCTCTGTGTTCAATCCCCAGTACCAAATACATAAATAAATAAATAAATAAATAAATACCTGTAAGTCCAAATTAGGAGTCATTCATTCATATCTTATTTTTTATCCACTGACTTGTCTATTCTCTCAGTCAAAACAGATTGGCAGCAGCATGGTGAAGGGGCTTGGGTTTGAAGTAGACAGACTGAAACGTGAATCTCAGCTCTACAATGTATTAGCTGAGCAGTCACAACAGGGCATCTTTTTCCATTCTGAGCCTCAGTTTCCCTGTCAATGGCCTTTGGTGTTGCTGAGAGAATGGGTGTCCATGCTCTGGTCAGAGGCAAAGCCAACTCCACATAAGTTTGAAAGTGAACTGGACCTTTCCAGAATGAGGACTGAACCTGTGGATGCCCATAATGTTAAGAAATCTGGAATATATCTTTCTATACTCTCGAGAACCATGCTGTGTCCAAATTACTGTGGAATGTTCCAGTAGAAATCATGGGGCTGGGAAATGTGAGATTAGAACCTAGTCCCATTTCACATGTAAGTATGATGAGTTGACACAATTACGATACGTGCTGAACTTTCCAGAAATGAACCTAACACAACCATTGAAGGAAGATTATACATTGTCCTGTTGGGCACTTCATTGATGATTGTTCATTATTTTGGAAAAGGATTCTGCCATCCAGAATGTTCTTCCTGGTGTTTGAGTCATCAATAAAGCACACGTTATCAATCTGCATTTGTAGCTGTCAAGTTAACAGCAATTCTACATAAACATACAATGCAAATTTATGCAAATTGAGCCCTCATTTTAAAATATTAGACATAAGGACAAAAAGCTGAATAATGTTCAGTTCAACTTTTAATATTGATTTTATCCCAACATTTACTCTTCCAAAACAGAGTAAAAACATAAATTAGACAAATATTTCCCTCAAAAAATATACCCACCAAAATGCCAAATATGTCTTACACTTCCAAGATACAAAGAAGTTATTTGAAAAAGGTAATAATATAACTGACCTACTGAAACATTTTTGAATCAGAAGGAAAAATATTACTTCCTAGATAAAATCAATACTAAGAAAATGTAAAATATGGCGAGCTATGTAATACTAGAGAAAAAATTACATTCACTGTATGAATGATTATTATGAGTGGGAAGAAATCAAAGAGAAAAAGTCTCTTTTCACTGAGCAATGTCCATGCTCAATAAGAATCTTGAGGTGGAAAAGATTTAAAATACCACTCTGGAATGTTCCGCAACTAAGTAAATTTTCATTAGAGGTAAACAAATATCTCAGGCACTCATGGAATTTTACCACATGCATATGCTAAGCTCGTAAGCAATGAAAAGGTATGGAGGAAAACTTATTTTCTTTTTTAAATATGCTCTTATGTTGGGCGTGGTGGCGCACACCTGTAATCTCAGTACTTGGGAGGCTGAGACAGGAGGATCGCAGGTTCAAGGACAGCCTCAGCAAGTAGTGAGACTCTCATCAACCTAGTGAGACCCTGTTTCAAACTAACCATAAAATAGGACTGGGGGTGTAGCTAGGAGGTAGAATGCCCCTGGGCTCGATCTCCAGAACCACACACAAAAAAAATGCTTTTATTGGTGCATTGTAATTATACATTATAGTGAGGTTAACAGTGATAGACACATACACGCACAAGCCCTTGCTGTGTTTCCCTCCCCACCCTACCCTGCTTCCTCCTCTTCCCTGTACATGTTATTGAGATTGGTATTGATAAATTCATATATGTATAGTGTTTGGATTGTTTCCTTCCTCCAGCCTAAATCACTCACAATGGACAAGGAGCAATTTCCCTTTCCTAAAACTCTTACCGTTTATAAAAATAGCCCATTTCTCAGCATCGCTGCCCCTGCGGCAGGTGGCGCAGCAGCTGTGGAGAGCCGGGTGTGTCCCTGGCAGGAGGGTTTTTGAAAAGGTGCACAGGTGTTCTAGCAACTGTTTGAATTATGCTCTACAGCATGTAGGTGCCAAGAATTGTGGTGAAAGGTCACAGGAATGGAGCCCTGTCATTGGTGACAGATTATATCAGGAACTGGGGAGTGAAACCAAAGAAATACTTGAATATCTTGTCCTGTAAAGCAAAGGAAGTAGCTCTCCCAGGGAAAATTGCTCGTACAAATATCCTGTTCACTTTGGGATGCCACTGAATAACTTTTAAATGCATTTACTGAAAAATCATATATTGAACTGAAATATCATGAACATATGGGACATGTTTTTCAGACATTTAAAATGTTAAGTGAATACTTCCCAAGCTGTAGGAAAATGAGATAATTCAAAGGGGATTATCAGTAAGTGTATTACACATAGTCTTGCTCACTGAGAATTACTTAGGGATATACTGAAAAATTCTAATTTTTGAACATATTGCTCATAGTTAGACACCATTTAAAATTATGAAGATGGGCGTGATGGCGCACACCTGTAATCCCAGTGCTTGAGAGGATGAGACAGGAGGGTGGCAGGTTCGAGGACAGCCTCAGCTACTTAGGGAGGCTCCCAGTAACTTAGTATGACCCTGGTTCAAATTAAAAAAAATAAAATAGGGCTGGGTGTGGCTCAAAGGTAGAATGCCCCTGAGTTCAAACCCCACTACCACAAGAAATAAAAATGTATGAAAGTATCATTCCCAATCTAGGTGTTATGTATGGGGAGGGTTGGAGAGCAGGAGGGACCTGAAGGGAAGCACAGCAAGACCTGTGTGCGTGTCTGTTTGTATGAGTCTGAACCTCACTAAGATGTATAATCACACAATTGACAACAGCCAAAAGATGAAACCAGTTTAGGTGTCCAACAGATGAATGGGTTACACTACTGTGGTCTATACACACAATGGAATTTTACTCAGCTATAAAGAAGAACAAAATTAGGTAATTTGCAAGAAAATGGATGGAATTAGAGAATATTATGCTAAGCGAGATTAGCCAGTCACAGAAAGTGAAGGGTCATGTGTTTCCTCTCATATGTGGAAGTTAGAGAGAAACTGGGAAACAAGAGAGATTTCAAATAAATGAGAAGAGAGGCCGGTAGAATAGAGGAAGGGGATTTGAGGAAGGAAGAGGGATGAGGAGGAGGGAGACCGGATGAAGGAAACAGTTGAATATTATGCACGTTCATGAAGCTATCAATACATATTTCAATATTATGAACGAGGAGGGGAGGGAGCGGGGTGGGGTCTGGAGGGAAACGCAAGGGCTGTTGTGTGTATGTATGTTTCTACCACACTAAACCTCAATATGATGTGTGGTTACAATGTGCCAATAAAAGCACATTTTTTAAAAATGAAAAAGGGGGTATAAATAGTTGATTTAAAGATCTTAGATCAGATTACTAATTCATTTAAAAGGTCAAAGAACATGCTAACCATTTGCAGTAAATGAATTAAAATTTTAATCAACTTTAATAAATTAAAAGCAAAAGGGATTTTTGAGGCTAAAATACCTTTAAATTTGTACCATTAGAAAAGATTTTATATTTAAGAATTTCATACCCACCCATTTGGAAGAGACACCCAGCCTCATTTCCAACTCTGAATTTTGCTAAAGATGGCTCCAGTACAGTAGGCGGTTACCATACGAAGCAGTGGAGCTCACGGTGATTGCAATATGGCCACCATGCACTACAGCGAGAGATCTGCAACACGGCCAGTTACTGGAAATGACGGAGCATGGGGCTTGCCGGCGCGTGCATTTCACACACACAGCCCTGCATCACAACCCTGACTGTCTACACAGTGTGGGAAATGTGTGTTGTGAAAAGTGCATACTGGGTGTATTGGTCAGGGTTCACTAGATTAATAGAATTCACAGAATGAGTGTATGAAAAAGGGATTTATTAGATCAACTCACAATGTAGTCCTGAGTTTCGACTGCACGTGAAGAATCAGAGGAACCAGTAGCTGGTCGGGCGGTCTAAGAGCTGGAGCCTTAGGATTGAAGCAACCACCAAGTCAGTCCAGTCCAAGGTGTGAAGATAAGGAAGCTCTTCGGAGAAACGATGGTGAAGTTTCAGTTCGAAGAGCTGGAGGCCGACGATCTCAGACGAGAGCAGAAAATCAAGAAGCTCTTCAAGGAAATGGCAGAGTTGGAGACCGACGATCTCAGACGAGAACAGATGCGCTTTCTTCAGGAAAAGTCGCGGCTCCCTCTACGCGGCTTTCTCCTTCTTTTATCCAAGTCCTGCACCTATCAGAACCCTGCTACCCACATCTAGGGCAGGACTTCCGGTTCAATCTGCTGTTACACAACCAAAGTCACATGATCTTAGGTGGGTCAAGTTGACAAACCAGACCAACTATCATACTGGGCCACGTTAGAGGTCACCGCCGTCTGTGAGTCTTCCTCTGGCCTGGCCTCACGTCCTCTCTTCACACGCTGCCCATGACCATGCCTTTCCCTCTACTCCTTGTCACTCACAGAGGGACGTGGTGCCCAAATGTGGGCGCGAAGCAGAACAGAAAGACCACACCTGGGCCTATTTTAGTGAGAGTACAGAAAACCGGAGACAGACCAAGTGTGGAAGGAAATAAAACACTTTGAATGCCAAGTGTGATAGTGCATGCCTGTAATCCCAGTACTTGAGAGGAAGACTGCAGGTTCGAGACCAGCCTCAGCAACTTAGCGAGATCCTGTTTCAAAATAAAACATACAAAGGGCTGGGGGTGTAGCTCAGAGGTACAATGCCTCCGAGTTCAATCCCCAGTACAAAAACAAAACAAAAAACACTTAACATACAGAGAAACAAGGAACAAATTACAGCAGAGTTCTCACTAAGGGCCACGCCAGCAAGGCTAGACAGAACTATAATGAAGTTTTGAAATGCTTCTTTAGCAGCCTAAAATTCCATAGCCAGAAAAATATAATTCTTCAAATGTGAAGGAGAAAACCGCATACCTGTAATCCCAGTACTTGGGAGGCTGAGACAGGAGGATTGCTGGTTTGAGGCCAGCCTCAGCAACTTCGCAAGATCCTCAGTAACTTAGCAAGACCCTGTTTCAAAATAAAAAAATAAAATAGGGCTGGGGATGAAGCACAGAGGTAGAATGCTCCTGGGTTCAATTGCCAGCACGTATGCACACACACGCGCGCGCGCGATCACACACACACACACACACACACACACACACAGGTGGGGAAGCGTGTCATCACCAACATGGTGGCAGAGGAAGTTCGACCCTGGTCTCCTCACAGAAACACTAATTTAGCAGTGTCCACGGAAGACCATGCCTTTGGGACAGCGAAGCTGAACCACCAGGTAGAGAGACCATCGGCATGAGGAAGCGTGGAGGCGCGGTTCTACTTGGTGCTGCTGCCTTTCTCCCAAAACCATACGGTCTGGCACTGAGAAGGAAACTCAGGGCGCTCCCTGAGAGGGCCACTTCTGCCCCACCACATGAGGGACACAGGGGAACTGGCATGGCCGGACCACCTGAAGCCAGCCAGGCACAGGGGACGGGAGAAAGGGCGCCCGCAACCGGCGTGCAGGTCTTGCAGTCGGTCTATGCCCATTCGCGGTCCCGGCCAAGCAGGGCTTAGTCTAGAGGCTTTGCTAGATTAAAGAAACCAACTCGCCTTGCCCGGCCATGTCTTCCCTGTGTTCCTGGCACAGCGCAGCCAGTGGCTTCACCCAACAGCAGATCACCAGCGGCGGCCCTGTGCGCCCGCAGGTGCTACCAGGTGGCACACACAGCGCCCTAGCCGTCCCCTGCCGAAGCCAGATTGTAAAGACGGGAAGAGGGGACAACTCCCTCACATGGAAGAGCCAAATGCAAGCATGCAAGGATCAGGAAGATCCGGGGCAACGAGACACCTCCAAGAGAGTCTAAGCAAGCCCCAGCTGTTGACTCTTTATGGAGAACCAAGAACCTCGTTCCCGGCCCGGTGAACTCAGAGTGTAGCAGCAATCGCACTATCTGCCCTGCACAGAGCCAGCGGGGGGACGGCAGCAGTCTAACACTGCCGGGTCTGGGGGAAGTTCAACCATGATGCTCAGTGCCTTGTCTCATGAATTCTCCATCTGAAAACCCCTTCCTTCCTTCCTTCCTTCCTTCCTTCCTTCCTTCCTTCCTTCCTTCCTTCCTTCCTTCCCTCCCTCCCTCCCTTCCCCTCCTCCTTCCCTCTCTTTCTTTCTTTACCTATTATTCAAACTTGTCATTGAATAGGTCTCTTTGGAGGGGTTATAGAGTGTTTGTTTTTGTCTTTCGTGGGTTCAACTTATATTTGCATCAGTCGTTCACAAATCAAATACATATTTAAATTCCTTTTCAATAGAACTCCCCAGATTTCTTCCCTAAAAGAATGTGGGGATTATAGCAATCTTGGGTTTTCTCATTTGTGCCTAGCATGAAGCGTATTCCACTGCTTCAACTTTGTTTTTTGCCTTGAAAGTAAATGCCAAAGCCGGGCATGGTGGCGCACGCCTGTAATCCCAGTACTTGGGAGGCTGAGACAGGAGGATCGCAGGTTCCAGGCCATCCTCAGCAAGAAGTGAGACTTTCATCAACCTAGTGAGACCCTGTTTCAAAATAAAAATTAAAAAATAGGGCTGGGGCTGTAGCTTGGAGATAGAATGCCCCTGGGTTCAATCCCCAGTACCAAAAAAAGTCAATATATATTTTAAACATTAATAGAAAAATAGGAGGAAATGGTAGTTATTTAAAATATATTACCCTTGTTAGAAGTTATTCTTACTAGCAAAACAAAATGGAAGCTTTTCATGGGTGTACAGATAACAAATAATATAAATAAATATTAATTTTATTATAGTTTCAGTTGCATGTTATCATGTACCTTTTGATTGTTCTGAAATAGTTTTTTGCAATAATTTTGGATTTCTTAATTTATTAATTAGGGAAACTATTTAAAAGTAGGAACATAATAAAATAATCATTCTTATATTTTAGTGCATATAAATATTTCCAAGCCGGGCATGGTGGCAAACACTTGTAATCTCAGTACTTGGGAGGCTGAGACAGGAGGATTGCAGGTTTGCGGCCAGCCTCAGCTACTTAGTGAGGCCATCTGCAACCTAGTGAGACCCTGTTTCAAAATAAAAAATAAAATAGGGCTGGAAGTATAGCCCAGAGGTAGAATGCCCCTGGGTTTCATCCCTAGTACCCCCAAAACAAACAAATAAAATTAAATAAATAAATATTTCCATTAAAGCAAGAATGTAAGCTGGGTTTGGTGGTGCATGCTTGTAGTCCCAGTACTTGGGAGGCTGAGACAGGAGGATCACACGCAGGTTTGTGGCTAGCCTCAG
This sequence comes from Glis glis, assembly GCA_004027185.1. Lineage (NCBI taxonomy): Eukaryota > Metazoa > Chordata > Mammalia > Rodentia > Gliridae > Glis > Glis glis. The sequence goes on from PVJS01007918.1 coordinate 51,151, forward strand.
CTACTTAGTGAGGCCCTCGGCAACTTAGTGAGACCCTGTTTCAAAATAAAGAATAAAAAAATAGGGCTGGGGGTGGAGTTCAGAGGTAGAATACCCCTGGGTTCAATCCCCAGTATCACCAAAATAAAAAAGGATAATATCTTAAAAAAAAAAAGCCCAGCTACTGACTCTTGAAGATGGAGAGCTGTGAACCTCCCATCATCCACGATTTCACTTTGGGTGTTTCCAGTTCCTGAAATACTAAATGGAAAATTCTAGAATTAAGTCATAAGTTTTATTTTTTATTTTATTTATTTATTTATTTATTTATTTATTTATTTATTTATTTTTGTGGTACTGGGGATTGAACCCAGGGGCATTCTACCTCCGCGCTACACCCCCAGCCCTATTTTTTTTATACTTTATTTTGAAACCGGGTCTCACGAAGTTGCGGAGGGCCTCACTAGGTAGAGAGAGAGAGAGAGATAGACAGGAGAGAGAGAGAGAGAGAAAGAGAGAGAGAGTGAGGCTGGCTGCGAACCCGGATCCTCCGGTCTCCACCTCCCAAAGTACTGGGATTACAAGCGTGCACCACCACGCCTGGCTGCAAGTCATAAGTTTTAAATTGTGTGATCCTCTGAGAAGCCGGATGAAATCTTGCCCCACCCCACTCTACCCTGCCTGGGACATGTGAGCCATCCCTTTATCCAGCCTGTGTGTTCACATACCACAAAAGAAGAAGTAGAACAATGGATTTCTTAGAGGGACCAAGTGTTTTGTCAGAAAAATGGAGTCATAACTTTCTCAGATATAATAAATATTCTCTCCACACAATATAAACTTGTCATTAGACCTACCACAGTTTCTTTAAGACTACATATGGCAAAATGCTATATTCTTTGTGAGGTTGAGCTATAAACACCAGAGATGATGTCCGTGGGGTGTCTGTGCCCAGCACCTCATAACTGGTTTCTAATTTGTGGAACATTTGCACGGTTGCATTCTTAAACACATGGGTCTCCAAACAGATAATTTTTACACATATTTTCCAGAAGCTTAGCCATTAATGATGAACAGTTATAAAAATACAGTCAGAAGAAAATATTTTAATATCTATTTTCAGACTAATGCTGGAAGATTTATAGCATGTTTTTATTTATGTATTTTTATGGTACTTGGGATTGAACCCAGGGATGTTCTATCACTGAGTTGCACCCCCAGCTATATTTTTTTATTTTGAAACAGGGTCTCACTAAATTACCAGGCACTGGTCTTGAACTTGCAATCCTCTTGTCTCAGCCTCCCAAGTGCTGAGATTACAGGTGTGCATGACTGTGCTGGGCTAGGTTAATGGTATTTAAAATCAAGGCTTAACATTTTTCAAATGGTAGGACCTAAAACAATGAATCAGCTGTTGCCTCTCTGATAATCATTTTAGTGCATTGCAGCCCCTTCCTCTGGCTATTTCCCAGCCACTGAGAGCAGGAAGCCTGCGACTGAGGGAATCCGTCACTCTTGGGGACTGGGGGGAATTTCCCTCCAGCTGCTCCTCCCTCTGTGCAGACGGGAGAGTGTGTCCCTTGGACTTGAGTCTGGCCGATCTCCCCTGTTGCGATTCTTCTCTGTTAAGGGGAGACACAGCTGTCTTGACACAAAGAACAGAGATGAAGGGCCCATTATGGGACAGATTTATGTCATCTGAAGAGCTATTCAGGTCCCCAGTCCTTGTGAATGTGACCTTGTTAGAAACAGATTCTAGGGAAGCCACAAATAAAAAAATCATGAAATAGAAAGGAACTCGGCAAGGCAATTTACTTCTGCAGGAGGGTGTGCAACTGACAAAAAGTCTGGTCAGCAAGCACGCCGTGGGGGCAGTCCACTCAGGTTTTATCCCTGACCCGTTCCTGCCCCTTGCCCTGATTGGTGGGGGCTTGGGTTCACAACTCTGCGTGATTGGCTGTTCTCTAAGACAGACAGGAATTCTGAAATAAAGTTTGGCAAAGAAAGTACAACTCTGCAGTGATTGGTTTATTTCTATGACAGGCAGTAGTTTTGAAACCAAGTTTAACAGTCTGAAAGATTCCTGGTCAACTAAAGGTTCTATGTGCTAAGACGCTGACATTCTGGAGGCTTCGAAGAGCAGAGATGATGGTTCAGAGGCAATTCCTGGAGAAGGAAAGAGCAGAAAATGGCCTCTATTGCCATTAGCCAGGCTCAGATTGAAGACGATAATTTCACCCAATTCTCAGACTAGAAAGACATGATACCAGCTAATGTATGCAGCAAGAAAGGCACGGATTACCCTAGTTTACAAATGATGCTCAAACACCCTTGTAAGATTCAAAATCAGAAACTGGACTCAGGTAAGACCATGGGAAATCGTGTGAAAGAATGTGATTTCTACCTTTCAGTCAATCATTAATGCTGTGCAGATACCTCTGTTTCTCTCCAGAATATTCTTCTTGCTATACATTCTGAAATACTTTTTCTTTAATGAGAAAGATGAAATGTCTGAAAATAAGGTTTGAAATAAAGCCTGACAGAGCAATTGAGTTAGAAGGTCTTTCCTGGAAAATAAATCCTTTGAGATCTAAGTCCTACACCATCTGCCTTTAAATCTATGTTTGTAGGACATCAGATAACCAATGGCTTAATCTTGTTGCCAAATCCAGTGAATTTCAAAGGATGTCTTAATTAGAAATAGGCTTCCAAGCAGCTGTCATATATTAAGTCTCTGTGACTATAAGCTGGAGGGCGAGAGAAATGTCATAAAAATCTGCAGACACCCAACTTCAAGCAGAACACCATCAATACCACAAAATGTTTTGTTTTTTGGTACCGGAGATTGAAACCAGGGGCATTCTATCCCTGAGCTATAACCCGCAGCCCTTCTTATTTTTTGTTTTGAAACAGAGTCTTGCTAGGTTGCTGAGAGTCTCTCTAAGTTGCTGAGGCTGTCCTTGAACCTGCAATCCTTATGCCTCAGCCTCCAAAGTACTGGGATCACAGGCCTGTGCCACCATACCCAGCTCACAAAATGGTTTTGGCTTGGAGGGAGGCCAGCCAGGCACAAGTGCATAAATTGTGATAGAAACTATAAAAGTCATAGTTATCTATGAACAAGCACTGAAGTAGCAGTGTCTGCACCCGCTCTCTTCCGCACTCTTATCAACAGCTGGGGGGGGGTGTCATTTCTTACTTCCTCTGCATAGAGGGGAAACACTCTCAGAAATGATTAACTTGCCTGAGGACAAACATCAGCATGGAAAATACAATCGTGTTCTCTTTGGGACAATGACTTTGTGTTAGCGTGGCGCAGAGTCACCAGCAGTGACAGTTCTGGAAAGCTGCTTCATGTACCAGTCTGCAGACAGACCTTTCTCCCAGTCAGACTGATCTGATGCTCAGCTCTTGGCTGCAGGGAGGCACACACACAGGTCTTGAGTTGGCCAGGTACATTGTC